>CANTFL010000004.1:0-31285 GCA_947650285.1 Hyaloperonospora brassicae
GGGGACCGTAAGCTCTCTGAGCTGTTGACTCTCTGAGTCGGGTTCTCTGAACCACCCTTTAAGCTCTCTGAGCTGTTGACTCTCTGAGTCGGGTTCTCTGAACCACCCTTTAAGCTCTCTGAGCTGTTGACTCTCTGAGTCGGGTTCTTTGAACCGAAGTTGCTCATTGAGCGTAAAGTCTTCCTCTGACTTAAGGAGCTGTGTAGCTCCGCTACAAGCGACGTATTCTTCGTACGCTTCATTTGCATGAAAACATGCGAAGAGCAGGAAATCTCGATCTTCTTCACCGATGAGTTCGCCGCAGTCCCGCTACACGCCATCGCTCTAGCTCTAGACACACAGGCAGCGCCGTGTGTCGACCTCCTCGACAACTTGCCCGCTCAACCAGGGAACATCGCAGTCAGATTCGGCCCTGAAACGGCGCTGCTCGACGTTATCGACCACCCAGAGGCTTCCTGCGGCGTCCAAGCTGCTTCTATCTCAGGTACAGACAGCTCGCCACCAATCCACAGCCACGTCAATCGCCTACTCGACCGCATCGCCACTAGATCTCGGGTAGAGCAGGAGCTTACGTCACTCTCCTTCCGTCGTGGCGATGCACAGCACGCGAATATCAGCGCAAAGCTCGCGGCGCGTTGGATCTTCAACCGCGGTGCTTGGAACATGAGTACGACAAAAAAAGCGTTTAGCTGTGTGTCTAAAACCATGAACGAGGACCACAAGGTTGCGAAGGTGTCAAGTGGCTGGAAGCTGAGCGAGTCCTGTCGCTCACCGACTTAATTCTCTTCGATGCTCAGACCCAGGACAGTATACGAGAGGTGCAGGCGATGCTGTTCGCAACCTGTCAGACCCTCAGCGAAAAGAAGTTCAATGTCAATCAGCGCGTCTTCGGCGTGCTAACCGCGTACCTGGTAATGCATTTCTCGCCTTTTAAAGAGGCAAACCCCAACGGGCGAGCTGTAAAGCGCTTGGAAACTTGCTTGATGGAATCCGGTCGCGCCCTTGATGAATTGCTCGCATGGCCCACGCATCTCACAACGTCTCCCTGTGCAATTAAACATAAATAAAAGAAGAAGAAATATCCAAGAATTCAAGTATAGAGTCTGAAGAATGCAAACCCATTCGCCACCAAGTTTCTATCATTGATCACTTTATCCGACATGCAAGACGCCTAGACGAGCGCATGGATGCGCTAGTAGATAAGCTCGACGAAGCGCGGCCTTCAAGAAAAAACTAGCACAGAGAGGAGGATGAAAACTTCTGCAAATCTTACAAAGCACAGAAATCAGTCGTCGCTAAGTCACCTTCACTCAGTGTGATTCGAGTGGTACGCATGTGACCCGCGCTTATGGAGCACCCACGGTAAGAAGCAGAAGAAGTCGGACTTGAATCTGCTCGCTTCTTTCTTGAAGCTGTTTCTTGAGACAGGCTTCACGCTGGACAAGCAAATATCGACGTAACGCGACGACGTGTTGGCGATCGTCTTTTAGGCAAAAGTAAATGTCTTTGTATTCTTCGGCGAGCGCGGCATCCATTTTAAAGGCGTTAATGCGGTGCTGAAGCAGATGCGCGCTCCTTCGATCCAGCGAGCTAAATGGCAGCATCTAGCGCTACAGAAGTTATCTCTGGTCTGGCGCGATCGTTGATCCAGTTCCGGAATACACACAAGATATTACTGAAGAATTGTAAGGCAAGGCAGTTAAGAAAAAACGCAGCTAATTCCTTCCATCCATAAACTGATGATAAAGAACACATTTGCACGTACAAAAGCAGAAAAATGATTTGTGGTCTACAATTAGAATACA
This sequence comes from Hyaloperonospora brassicae, assembly GCA_947650285.1. NCBI lineage: Eukaryota > Oomycota > Peronosporomycetes > Peronosporales > Peronosporaceae > Hyaloperonospora > Hyaloperonospora brassicae. The sequence continues at coordinate 1,806 of CANTFL010000004.1, forward strand.
TGATATGTACGGTGTACCAGAAGTAAACCATTTGTACGATACGTCGGAAAATCGGACTTTTCATGGTATGGGCCATTGTAACGGTGTAGCCCGTTACATGAAATTCATCATTGTGCGGAATGGTGATAAAGAATATAAGGAATAAAAAATGCCCCATTTAGCAACGAAAATATAAAAAGGCCGAGATAACTGGAAAATATAAAAATATCCCATGTCCTAGTATACTAAAGTACCTCTCATGTCGAGATAAGGATGCAGCCACACTTTAATTAAATCAAGGGTAGCACATCGATACAAAATCTGGTTCTGGGTATGATAGTTCTCAACGCAATTTGTATGAGCACGATGCAACCTACTCTAAACCCTCACAATAGGTGCTGGCAAACCAGAGTATAAGTTGCTTTTATCCCATCGTTATTATAAAACGTGCCATTAGTATTAAACGTAGCTCGGTAGAAGCAGCTCCACACTCGTCTTTTTCTAGCTACACACACGCACAACTACACTGTCCGTCATTTGAGCACCAGCACGCGCGTGTTGCGGGCATTAGTACTTTAACCCCATTCACTGCAACGACTGCATCTCGTGCCTTTACCTCTGCCACACTCGACTGCATCCTCATCTGCGGCTGCTGCGGCTAGGAATCGATTTTAGACTGCGACTCGGAGTCCGACTGCGACTCAAACTACGCCGGCTTCAGAACGGACTTGGCAAGCGTTGACGTCGCCCGCTGCGGAATGGTGACGGGCCACGTCGACGCATAAACGCTCGTGAGCGCAAAAATGCGAACCCACAGGTAGAACAACATTTATAACAACCGAAGCACCTACAACAACATCAGCAACAGAAACAGCAGTAGCAGCATAAACTGAGCAACAAATGCAGCAACCGCAGCATCCACAACAGCAGCAGCATTTACAACAACAGCAGCAGCAGAAACAGCAGTTGCAGCATCAACAATAGCGACAACAAAACAAAATCATTAACATTAATATAAACTACATCAGCACCGACGGACTGTGTTGACGGCCGTGACCAATGATACGAACACGAGTTTACGTACCTATATCTCGCGTCTGCGCCTGCAACTGGTGGCTGCAAGCGCAGCACGCCCGCGGCAGAACTCTCTCCGCGGCTTCTTAAACAGGGCAGGGGTTGGTCACGGCTGTAAAATGGAAAAACGAAACTGATTAAAAACGTGTGGTTTATGTGTGCCACATTAACTTGTTTATACTAGGACGTGTGGTTTTATGTGTACTACATTAAGTTGAGTATACTAAGGACCAATTTTTATTATTCTCGCGATTAAATGGGGCATTTTTATTAATCTAAGTTATTAAATAGCAGAGTTGGGGGATAGGGTTGAAGCAAAGGGAGGTACACGTGTTCACCTCCAACGTGGTCGTTAAAGGTCATACCCGCACAGACATCCTCCGCAAGGCAATCTATATGGAGAAGCAGAGACGTCCAAACCTCACCCAAGAAGCTCTGTGTCGGTAGATTATGGATGAGCATGGAGTCAAGTTCACCCAAGGGATAATCAGCAGCAACCTGAAGCGTTCTGCAGAACTTTTACGTCCAGCCAAGAGCGATGCATCCCTTCAATCCAAACGACAGCGTGTGGTTTCGTACCCGCGGGTAGAAACGGCGCTTGCTCGGATTATTGAGTATCAGGGTGTTGTCAACATCAGCAGACACATGGTCCAGGGAAAAGCGGTACCGTTCATGAAGACGCTGTATCCAATCGTCAAGGATAGGGTGCACCCGCATTATCAATCGATTAGTTGCAGAACTTTCAAAATCGCCACGACATCCGCATGCACCGTCGCTTTGGCGAAAGCGGATCGATGGACGTCGAAGCATTGGAGGATCGCCTGCCGGAAATCCGCGCTCGATTGGAACAGTGCAACGCTGCCGATTCCTACATCATTAAGAGACCGGCCTGTTCTACTGAATGCAGACCGATTCATCACTTTCGATACTCCATATGGACGGTTAGAAGCAGAGCAAAGAGCAAATGACGATGACAATCTGCAGCAACGCATCCGGATCCGACAGGTTTCCGCTGTGGGTCATCGGAAAGTTCTTATACCCACGCTGTTTCAAAAACGTGGACCGCAGAAGCCTAGGCGTTGCCTCTCATACCAACAAGAAAGCGTGGATGAATCGAAATGTGCTCAAACTATGATTGGAAGCCTTCGCCAAACACGTTGCCGGTCACAAGGCCATTCTTATCCTCGACAATTGCTTCGCTCACATCAAAGAGGAGGATTTGGAACACGCTGAAATCACTGCAGAATACAACACTGTTATATTTGCCTCCCAATGCGACCAGCAATATTCATCCCTGAGACGATGGAATTATGCGCATCTTTAAGGCATGCTACCGCAAGCGCTTGAACCGCCAGCTCCTGGATCGCCTTAAGAACAATTAGCCGGAATCAGCAAACATCAACGTCTTGCAGGCGATTATGCTGGAGCATGCAGCATGGACTCTGGATGTGCAGTCTTAGTGCATTAGCAACTGCTTTGCGCACTGCAAACCTCGCACCTCCGACATGTGCAACTCTGCAAACGCCAACGTGGACGTCCCGCATGCGGTCGTTGCGAACCTTCAGGGACAAATTTAACAACTTTATTGCAACCCTATGTCCATGAACTTCCTGCTCAACTATCTCGACGAAAAGCAGGTGAGCTAAACTCCGACAGAGGCAAATATTCTCGAGCGCGTTCAATTGCCGAAGTCATCACGTGACAGCTACATCAAGGAAAGAAATAACGTAGCCGCACCTTCCGTCCCGCTTCAGAATGCTGCATCGATGCTTGCAAAGCTCAAGGTTTTCTGGTTACAGCAGGATACTGGAGATGAGTTCTCATGGATGGCTCAACAGATGCAGGATCAGGTAAGAATTGTGTTTTAGCAAAAATCCCTTTAGGACCAATCTCTAAATAATTTTTGTATTCATCCCCCGGCAGTAGTTTAACATTTGTAGGAGCTATATTGGTACCCACCCTTTGATGCGTACACACACCTGCAACTGATGCCCCTTCTTTAGTTCCGTGACCTCTTTAGCTAGGTACTGCATACTTATTCATACAAGATGAAATATAAACATTCTTTGCTTTGTGCACACCCCTCCCTTATACAGAGATCTTTCGTGTCAGTACATAGCCTTGCGAATGACTATCGCTCTCATTATCCAGCTGCCCCCTATAAGTGCCCCTGATACTACTACAGTCTTCCCTCTGCTAAGTTTCCCCGGCTACGGAATAACCTCCGGTAAGTTATAGGATTCGGTCTCCACCGACCTCGTTCTATGGTGACTACGGAATGAGTTATACGGAATAGCCTGAGGGCCAAATACAACTATCAGAGGGAATATTTTTGTCCGCCGTGAGCAGAAATATTGTACGCAGAACCTTTTTTTGTTATTCACTGCAAGAAAGGAGTGGAAAGAGGAGAGGAAACTACTTCAGCCAGGAATCAAGTGTGGCCTGAGTGGTGCTCGCACTACGGAGATCAGCTTGGACTTGGCGAAGGGTGCGGTGAGCTATACGACGGGACTCCTGAGAAAGGTCGAGAAGGGCGATAGATAGAATAAGGCTGGCAAGCTTTTCAGCCTTCAAATGCTTTTCCACCTCCTCCTCCGCCTCAGCAGCACCTTCCTCCTCCCCATACGGATCCTTAACAAGCTTGATGATTTCGGCATCGGTCAGCTCCGCATGCGCCGTCCCTCCTCCTCAGCCGGATTGAAAAGAGAAGCGATCGACATGGGATTGCGGAGCGAGCCTTTCCAGCGCCGAAACAAGATCCTGTTCCACGCGCTTCTCCTCTACTGCAGCAGCTGTTGCCTCCTGCTGGGCCTGCTGGCCAACAGTGCCGGCTTCGTTTTCACCCCCACCAGTCGGCAGAGCCGGACCGTCCATGAGTCCCGTATGACGGAAGCAGTTGGCGATTGTGGCACTGGAAATCTCGCTCCACGCAGCCAGCGACCAACGCATGGCCGTGAGCTGATCAACCTTGTAAAGGTTGGTTTCTCCGCGCTCGTCACGGTCCGAGGCATTCTGCAGATGCAGCCGGCGGTAGTGCCTCTTGAATGCGGCAATGATCCCAGTATCCATGGGTTGGACCTTTGAAGTCGTATTAGGAGGAAGAGCCTGGACCGTGATGTTGGTGAGTTCCAGGTCAGCAACAATGTGTGAAGGAGCGTTGTCCATGAGAAGCAGGATTTTTTATCCTTTTTCTGTGGTCAACGCGTTAGTCAAACCTCATTTACTGTACCACAACGATGATGTTCAAGGCATGTCCCAAATTACCTTCATACTTTTGTCGACGTCTCCCAGCCATTCCTGGAAGAGTATGCCAGTCATCCAGGCTTTCTTGTTGTTGCGGTAAAGAAAGCCCAGTCGCTCAGCTGTCTTGCGCTCAAAACACCGCGGCTTTTGGCGTGTCCAATGAAGAACGGCTGGAGTTTGTCGGATCCATCAGCGTTTGCCGTGAGAGCAACTGTGATGCGCGTCTAGAATAGTTGTTAGTGTCAGAGAAACGCAGGAAACCAAGATGAGAGCAATAATGTACCTTGTCTTTTTTAAACCCTTCGACCTCTTGCTGGGCAATCGTTCTGTCGGGCGTCATACTGTAGAACAATCCTGAACAGAAAGTGAGCCTTTGAGATGCTTCTGTACTGTACAATGAGTACAGTACTGTACTGTATTCTCAGACCTACCAGTTTCGTCCATGTTGTACACGTACGTGGAGTATAACCAGCAACCACGGCCTTGAGGTGTGGAAGACCCTCCTCTAGAGCGCCCATATCTGCTGAGCCACTCTCGCCATGAATGCGGACAGCTCGCAGTTTGTGGCGCTGCTGAAATTTGTGGAGCCACCCATTCGAAAAGCGGATGTTTTCCTCCGAGGCGCCCATTGATCCCGCAAAAGTCTGAGCCTTGGCCCGTGTGAGATCTCCAGTGAGAGCGACCCCACGGTGCTGGTATTGCAAGACCCAGAAGGCGACGGCCTCCTCCACAGCTGGGTGCTGGACAGTCCGAGGACGCTTAGCGCTGAGGTTAGTGGTGTCCATTGCCTCAAGCTCCTTCCTTTTTTGATGATTTAGCTGATCGCTGCCTGGGAAAGTGCCTTCTGGAGGTCAAAGGCGTCCTTTGTCCAAGCCGCCAGGGCAGTCGGGTGATGCGCGGGTTAGCATTCAATGCTTGCAGATGCGCAGCTTCTGCTCGTTGGTAAGACGTATCTGCGACATCTGTTGTGAGTGAGCAAGGTACAGTTGGTGGAACTTCTTAACCAGAGATAGCAAAATCACCAGAGACTGGTGGGGCAATTAAAATCACAAAATCGTCAAAGGGCACGTGACACGTGACAGACAGGTTTTGGAAGCCTGGAGGTTTGTTGCGTTTTTGAATCTTTAATTAATTAAATTAATAATTTTTCCGCAGCATATCTCTGCTATGGAATAACCTCTGCTATGTTATAAGTTTTGCCTTCCACCAAGTCTATAACTTAGCAGAGGGAAGACTGTACTTCCATTTATTTTTAGATGATCATAATTTTTAGGTCAATTATTTAAGAATACCTTTTACTGGTTTTGATCAAGCGGGTTGAGATCCAAAGCTTCGATCTCTTGTTGTTTCGTAAACGTTCTTGATGCAGCAGCCATATGCATTTGCATCAAAGCCACGCATATATCGTCTACACAGACACGGTCGTCAACTGAAGTTGACCTTCGATACTCTTGTTGTCCAAAGTCCACGTACCGACACATTCTTGGTCTAAAGTGCTGTCGATAGCTATGTGTCAGTGTACTGCAACCATAGCAACGAAAAACACACACCTCAATGATCCGGTTGTGCACCATGTACAGCCCAGTAAACATCCACTCTTTCCATCGCACCTCAATCAGAAGCTGCGGGGTTTTGTCCATGATGTCAAGCAAAACTTCCGGTAAAGCATTTCTCTGATCGACCGTATACAATGATCAATCTTGACTCCATCGTTACACCGCGCGAAAGAGAGCGTACATCGTACCGGAATTCCTTGCATCTTCATGACCGAACGAGCTGTGACGCTCGCTGCTATAGCAGGAGTAGACGCAGTGGAGGGGGTGAACGGGATCACCATTAGGTCGTCATTTTTAACGCTTGCCTGATCAAACTATTGCAAGCAGACGAACAAAAGATTACCACAAAAAGTAAGTGATTCTTCTGCCAAACCTATGTCTCGTATCTATCTTCTACCGTTTTCTTTCCACGAAAGACTTGACCATTCAGCAGCAGCACTTGACTGTCTGCAGGGATCTAAAAAATTGTGCGTGCAGAGGTATTGGATACGCGGACGATTTTATTTGTACACGTAATGTGTCGAGAGAGCGTGTACTGATGATTCATTTAAGGGATAAAAACGTGACAAGAACAAATCGCACCTGATGATAAAGCTGTGTGGCCACTGAGCTGAGCAACTGCGCGGCCTCGACGCGGATCAGATCGATTCGGTCGCTATCTGCTTAGGTACTGTCACCTGCATTTACGGCCTCTTGTAGTTTTAAGATCGGTGTCTGACCACATGTGACTCGCACCACTGCGTTTAACGAACAAGACAAGGTCTCTGTATCGGACACATTATAAGCATTTATAATTTGACAACAAGCTCAGCATATTTATGAAGGTAAATAAAAAATAACCATTACGCGAATATCTAAATAGTAGTATTAGCGTTCGCCAACAATTACTACTTTCTGTCGTCGCACCTTTGCGTCGAGCATTTTTACAACGCCATCTGAACACGCCGTAGGGTAGTGGTATCCCTCCCGACAACACCGCAGTGCGTACATTGCCTGTACTTGTTCTAATTTTTGCTCGCCACTTCGAATCCGATGTCAACCAGTGAGACACCTAGTAGCCACCAGCGATCGCACCTTTACAATTCATCAACCGTGTGTACGTGTGCGTACGTGTGTGTGTTGAGACCACATGTTGTGCCTCTTTTCTTCTCGCTGCAGGAGCTCACGCGGCCGAACTGCTTCATTGATTCTCGCATCTCAAGCGTTTTTGACGTTGTTCTGGACGCTATTTAGATTATACGAAATTGTAGTATCAGGGGCACTTTTAGGGGGCAGCCGGATAATGAGAGCGGAAGTCATACGCAAGGCTATGTGCTGATACAATAAATGCCTGTATTAGGGAGGGGTGTGCACAAAGCAATAGGTGTGTATGTGGCATTTCGTATTAACAAGTGTGTAGTACCTAACTAGAGAGTTGTTAAGGGTTACCGATACAATCCGAACTTAGAGCGTAGTTTTACGGGATAGTTAATACGCCGGTAATTACCTTAGAGATTATTAGACGCGTAGGATGATTGGACGCGTGTAAATCAGGCTGATTAGATGCACCATGTGATTGGATGCAGTCTAGGGTATGCAGAATTAAGATCTATGAATCAATCACTTTCGAATCCTCCTTCTGCCGAGCAAGTGTTCTCTGCCCCGCTCCTCAAGCCTCTTCGCTCCCTCCGATCTCTTCCGGTCTTCTCGTCACGCCCGTGCCATACCTTCAACAGGTTGTGAGCCCAAGCGCAATGTCTTCTGCCAGCCACGCATCCTTGAACGCTCTCATCGATAAGTTTGATGGGTACAACTAGTCGACTTGGAGTCGATACATGCATGGCGTGTTTCTGGCAAAGTCAGTGTGACACGCTGTCAATCGGGAGAGCTCCCCGACGTTTGTGGACCCTCGGGCGCAGGACGACTACGTCAAGACCAGCATCATCGCGTTCGGAATAATGTTGCTGCGCATGGGTGCGGATTACCACCAGCGACAACTGCAAGGAAGCGTGGGTTGCGTGGCAACGCCTGAAGGTGCTATACGATGGATCTTAGAAAGCCGGAAGGATCTACCTCAAGCGGCAACTCTTCAGCATGAAGATGGATGAAGGCGCCAACGTCATGCATCACTGCAACGAGGTCCTGAACACCGCCGCCAAGCTTAGTAGCATCGGTGCAAAGATGGAGGACGAGGAATTAGCAATTCGCCTGCTGCTCAGTCTCCCTAATAGTTTTGAGAACGTTGTTCTGAACTTAGAGATGAGCAGCACAGAGCTTCGTACCCAAGATGTGTCGAAGGTGCTCACGAATGAGCACGCCAAGCGCCAAGGGTAAAAGGTGAAAACAAAAGCGACGATGGTCAAGACTGAAGATGCAGCCAAGGCCTTCAACACTGAACGCAAGCCATACAAGTGCACCTACTGTGAAAGGGTGGGGCACACCGTGGATCGCTGTTGGGCCAAGAAGAAGAATGAAAGTCGAGGAGTTCAACTCGGCGGTTATGGTCTTGGACGAAAGGCGAACAACGTCCAGTGGGGACAATATCGTGATGAAGACAGCGACTACCATCAAGTAGCGTTTGCAGTTTCGTTGGACTGTGGATTTCCAGCGGAGAAGGACGTGTCCGGAATGAGGGCAGTCGACAGTGGTGCAACGAACCACATATGCCACGACAAGACCAGGTTTGCAAGACTTTATAAGCGCAACGACGGTTAAATTTTGGTGGTGGATGGCAACAAAGTGACCATCAAGGGTTTTAAAACTATTTTTGAAAAGGCCGTTCTGTCCGATGGAAAAAAGCGCGAAATCGAGATCAAGAACGTGCTTGTGTATCTAGTATGTACAAGAATCTGCTTTAGGTACCGCAGATCAACAAGCACGGCAAGTTTCAAGTGTTGTTCGACGGGACAAGATATTTGTCGTTCGCAAAGGATAGCAATAAGTGATGGCAACAGCAGATCTTGTGGATGAACTTTACTGGCTTCACACAGCTCATCGATCGGCCAATGCGACAACAAGTGGAAACAACAGTGTCGACTTACATGCGCGGATGGGACACGATCCAGCTGATGTGCTTCACAAAATGGTGACCACGAACATGATCAAGGATGCGAAGGTACATCTTAAGTCATGTGAATCAAGCGCATGCCGAGGATACCAACGAGGGAAAATGGTCCGAAACCATTCACACCCAACAAAGACAAGCGCAGATACGACACCTTTGAGCTACTTCACGTCGACATCTGTAGACCCAAGGATATGAATTCTCTGGGTGGCAGCAAGTATCTGCTGCTGATCGTGGACGAAGCCAGTGGATTCATGAAGGGCTTCTTTCTATGTGTGTAGTCGAAGAGTGAAAACTACATTACACGATACATTTAGATGGTGCAAGCACAGTTTGGCAAGAAGGTCAAATTCGTCCGACACGACGAAGCCCGCGAGATCTCAACCAGCTCGCTTTAACGATTATAAGGAGACGAAGGCATTAAGCATCAGACGACAGTGTCATACGCACACCAGACCTACGGCACGGCGGAGCGCGCCATTCAAACCATCGTCACAATTGGTCGCAGCATGCCCCACCATGCTAAGCTAGAAAAGTGCTTCTGGCCGAATCAGCAATGACGGCAATCAACGTCAAGAACCGTCTGCCGTCGCCTAAGGTTGTGCGCACGACTATGTTCGAGATCGTCCACAATTCCAAGCCAAGTGTAAAGCACATGCGGGTGTTCGGTTGTCAGGTTTACATACTGACACCGAAGGAGAAGCGGCTCAAGTGGTATCCTAAGGCTCGCACTGGGATATTCTTGGGCTACGAACAAGCATCCAAAGCGTATCGCGTTTATGACATCAAGGAGGGCAGGTAGCCATCAGTCGCGATGTCAACTTTGACGAGGACGCCGTCATAGTTTATCCGCCAACCACCGATGAAGATGCCGATGACCTTTACTTCGACTCTTTTGAGATGGATGATGAAGCGTCGGGTCAACCGCAGTTCAAGAAAACAGGCAAGCGCAAGAGTCGTCCAAATGATATAGAAGTACCAGCACCACCCACGCGCACAGCGCGTCAACGGCCTGGACTAGAAGAATCGAGTGCGCCAGATAACTACATGGTCCACCAAGAAGAAGAGAAGAAACGAAGAATGCTGATGCATCAACTCCGCCTGTATTTTAACGCGTGAAAGCGAACGCTATCGAAACAGCAGTGGACTTACCTGAGACATCGACATTTGAAGCTGCGGTGAGAGGTTCTGATCAAGTGCATTGGTGTGAAACCAATTAAGAGGAACTCGAGTCGATGCGACTTCGTGGAGTGTTCCGCGCAGCCAATCTGCCTAAAGGACATCGCGCCCTTTGCACAAAGTGGGCCCTTAAGATCAAGCGCAAAGCGGACGGATCAATTGAAAAGTACAAGGCGCGTCTTGTGACAAAGGGTTTCAAGCAACAGTACGGAACCGACTACACGGAAACGTTATCGCCCGACCAACTTGACGTAATGACGGCATTCCTCTATGGTATCATGAAGGAACAAGTGTTCTGCGTCATCGCTGACGGGGTGGAATTGAGGGGTTCTTCGATTGTCCGGAATTGGTAAAGTCAATGTACGGACTAAAGCAAGCGTCGCGCGTATCGAACAAAACTTTTGACAAGTTCGTGTGTGCTATTGGATTCCAAGCGTCTAGCCTCGACCCGTGTCTCTACACAAGGATTGAGGAAGGGCAATGCGTGGTGCTGATGGTGTATGTGGATGACGTGTTGATCACCGGTAGCTCATGCGAGCTAATTGCACGCACCAAGACCGATCTGAAGACACGATTCGAAATGACTGACAGCGGCAAGTACGCACTTGTACTCGAAATCGAGCTTTTAGATGGCACAGATGGAAACGTGTCAAATTTTCAGCGTCGGTATAGTAGATGACATACTCAACCGCTTTGGCATGGATGATTGCAAGGCAGTCTTAAGTCCTGTCGACATGAGCTATCGACTTGTTTCAAGTGATGCAGCCACCAAGGTTGATTCTCCTTTTCGCGAAGCTGTTGGTGTGTTGATGCACCTGACCACTGCAACGCGCTCGGACATTGCGTTCGCCGTGGGCTATGTGTCGTAATTCATGAAGAATCCACAAGAAGAACACTGGGTTGCGGTCAAGCGTATCCTACGATACCTGCAAGGCACCAAGATGCATGAGATTTGCTACAAGCCAAACAGCAAGATCGACTTCCGTGGATATTCGGATACGGACTGGGCTGGTGAACTTGCCGACCGCAAGTCAACTTCGGGGTACACGTTCATGCTACTTGATTTGCCAGTGAGCTGGGGCAGCAAGAAACAGCCAAGTGTTTCGTTGTCCACGAGTGAAGCTGAATACATCGCACTCAGCTTGGCGATTCAAGAGGACGAGTGGGTTCATCGTTTACTTCGTGAGATCATGATGGCTATCAACCAGGAACGACCGGAGTTCACGATCCATGAAGACAATCAGTCGTGTATCGAGATGACGAAGAGCTTGGTCAACCACGGCCGTGCCAAGCATATTGACATCACGTACCATCACATCCGCGATGAATTCAAGCGCGGTGAAGTAAGCACAAGTACCGCGAGAAGGCGGTGATGTTAGCGGACATCATGACGAAGGGACTTCACGGGCCACGCCACAAGGAGATGACGGCGTGTTCGCATTGAGGGGTCGTGTTGAGGGTTACCGATACAATCCGAACTTAGAGCGTAGTATTACGGGATAGTTTATACGCCGGTAATTACCTTAGAGATTATTAGACGCGTAGGATGATTGGACGCGTGTAAATCAGGCTGATTAGATGCACCATGTGATTGGATGCAGTCTAGGGTATGCAGAATTAAGATCTATGAATCAATCACTTTCGAATCCTCCTTCTGCCGAGCAAGTGTTCTCTGCCCCGCTCCTCAAGCCTCTTCGCTCCCTCCGATCTCTTCCGGTCTTCCCGTCACGCCCGTTTTATACCATCAATAAGAGATTATGGTACTCTAGAATGGGCCTATATTTCAGGGGTGTGTACGCATTAAAGGGAGGGTGTGTACCAATAAATCTCCTATTTGTATGGCAAAAAAATTCTCTGGCTTGAACAATAATAATCAAAGGAATATTCTAATAATTGGCCGGAGCCCAACATAGTGCTCGACATTTTTATTAATGAAAGGGGTATAACAGCTTAGAGAATATTACATTTAGGAGACTCTACTGTATACCTGCTATCATCTGCGTCTACATCACTGTTACACGCGGCTTGGTCATTTGAGCCATTATCACCATGACGGCTATCCGCATCCGGTCTCATCTAAAACGAAATTGTTGTGTGTCGCCAATGAGCTAGGGATGTACTTCATGTAATTGTCCGACGAGTACTGAAGCACATGTCTGCAGAAAGAGATCGGCTTATGATTAATGGCATCATCCGAGTTTTATTTTCCCGTAGCTGGATTATTAAAGCTTTGACAGAGAAAGGCGGCATACCATTTTTATCAAGAATCAAAATTCATACGCCGCTAGGACAGGGACTATGTAAATCGCTGTATCCCTACATATATCATTTTTGAACGATTTGGTCCAGTCACTTTGTCCCCATATGTGTCCTTGAGCGAAGTCGCAAACTCCAGTTCCGTGATAGACCGGAAAAGAAAGCACTTTATATGACGCACAGGTCATTAAGCATCACTAGGCGATTAGTGCCGCTAAAGATGATATTTTATAAATTTTCCGTGAGTTGATTGCTATAGTCTAGTTCTGCCTAAACTTCACGCCATGTCGATGGGGTATAAATGGGTATACGCTGATCTCTCATCCAGTCCGCTCCCTTTTTGTTCGATAACCCTTGAATTGCCTCGACCCCGTGATATGATGGCTTCTATTACCTGGATGGGCTACACAAACTTATATATGGCTACTTATTTAACAGCTGGGCATTGGTTGGTGTGTTGAGTCCGCCGACAAATCCAAATGATTGTTCAATCGCGCCGTTGTTAGTTTTCGCGATTGACCCATGAATACACCGCGTGCATTCCACAACGATTGCGTCCTTCATTTATGCGATGATTCTTTTTATCCCCATGTTTACAGTTCCTGAAGCAGCAAATTTAATACAAGGACTGGCCGATCCGTCTTGATCAAATAGGCAATCTTCACCAAAATTGGCGACTTCGCGTCATTCTGGTGTCTCTTTGATACATGAATGTCTCCTGGGTAATTCAATTTAGTGGTAGTAGTCGCACGAGTACCCACTTAGCTGTAAGCACCCATTCTTCGGTCACGTTACAAATGGACAATTTGATTCGTTTTGTAAAATACCATAACGGTCAAATAAATAGCCTGTGATGCCTTTCTTTCGGATTCTTTTGCGCGATTTCTAAGCATGCGCATTCACCAGCTGTATCTTCGATTAGCAGATGTAATTAATCTGTATCATCCTTTCTACTGGCCACGCTTTGGCCTTATCTGCACCATTTAACACTCTGTTCGCCATGCAATTTCTGAGTACCATACCATCGATCTGCTGTGAAGGTCTCACTCCATCAGCTCGGTAAAAATGAGTACATTTATTCACAATTTTAGACTCATAACCTTGCAAGACTACTTTGCAATCCCGTAGATGAATGTACGGAGACTCCGGCGCGATAGATTGCATACTTCGATGTAGTCGCGGCAGAAGGGGTAGTATGTATCGCAGTTTTAAAAAAAGTATTCAGGATGCTCGTACGACCTGACAATGCACTTTAGATGACAAACGCTCCGCAATACCGTCTTGACCCCTTTTTAATACGCTATCCTCCTCGGTAGTAGATACATGCGTCTCTTAAATACACCAGGCTTATGACCACCGTCATGCTGGGGCCCGTCGCCGAGTCTTTACCAGATGGCGTCGCATTTTGTCCTTGATTTTGATGAAGTTCCGTATTAGTTTTTGTCTTTTTGATGAATTACCACCGGATGTCGTAGCGTGGTCGATCCTCGAGGTTGCTTACTTAGAACTTTACCCGTACGTGTCTTCCCTTGTATGATTTAACAAAATTGGGGTGCATTGTCTATAGCAGACGTGCTATTTGTACTAACGGGTTGACTATCGATGGAAAGGCGAAAATTTATAAGGAAGAAGTGATGTGGTAGGAAAATCTTGCAGAAGCAGGAGTATATGAGGTTTTTGAGGACCGAAGTATTGCGTCACGTGGTACAGGGTCGAAATTACAATATATGCGCGTTGCTCACATAAGTGGTGCTTTGGACGAAATAAATTTGTCGTACAATGTGTTGCTTGCAATCGACGCTATCACATATCTATCTCCACACAATCACATATCATACTAAATGAATAATGAGACATTAATAGTACTTCCGGCTAAAAATTAACAATGCATTACTGACAAGGATGCGATTAATGCCCATGTCTACGCGTTAGAAGCAATTTGTTTTAGTTTGTATGCGTCTATAGGTAAAAGATGATGAGCAAAAATAGTTATAGCGATATTCTCTTTTATAACTAGCGTCCTTCTATCTTTTCATGAAAGTCACGGGTTGCACATGAGCGGAAATTTCAAATGGAGATAGTGTCAACAGCGTCATCAGCGTCAACACAACAGCATCAACATCTTCATAAACATCGTCAGCATCAGTATCAACAGCATCAGTATCAACATCCACACCAGTACAAACATCATCATCAACATCAACAGCATCAGTATTAACATCAGCATCAGCTGCATCGGTATCAATAGCATCAGTATCAGCGGCATCAGTACCAGCAGTATCAGCATCAGCATCAGCAGCATCAGACCCAACATCATTATCAGCATTAATATTATCAGTATCAACATCGACACCAGTATCTACAGCATCAGTATCAACATCAACATCAGCATCATCAACATCAGTATCATCAACATCAGCATCAACAACACCAGTATCATCAACATCAGCATCAACAACATCAGTATCAACAACATCAGTAATAACAGCATCAGTATAAACAACATCAGTATCAACAGCATCAGTATTAACAGCTATAATATTAGTAACAACAGCATCAGCGTCAACAGTATCTACAGCATCAGTGTCAGCAGCATCATTAGCATCAACAGCAACAACAAAGTCGGCAAGAAAAACGCAAGACTGCACACGAGATAGAAAACTGTTTGCAACAAAAACATCGGACTGATATAGAGAACATAACAGCATCAACGACGTCAAACAGAATCTGCCAACACTTGGACTATCACTTGATTAGCTTACTGCACGGCCGCTTTGTTTCTCTTCCTTGCTAAGTTTAATTCACAGACGCTGCTGTAATAATGCATGCTGTGATTGGACGATCGAATTGCCCCACACGTACATGTCTGATAGTAAGTCTTGTACGCAAAAAAGCATCAGCCACTTTATTTACCCTTTGATCGCACCTCGTTATCCCAGCCGCCAAAAGATACTACAGGGAGATCCGTGTCTTGTACAGTATCGCGTCTCTTCCTGTATCACGGTTTAGCGAGGGTTGCACCTCACTTGTTCGTGGCGCGCGGCCTGTTATGAGTGTCAACACAGGCCAAAGCCAAATACTGTGAAAAGGCATGTAGCGTTTACTAATATCATCCCTGATTGTAAACCGTCCGTATCAAAAAGACATTCTTTATTTGTCGAAACATCTGTCGGACTAAACGAAGTGTCGGAATCCTCGTGGTATCGACCGAACTATTTTCTCTTTAGAAAATCGTGATAGAGGATCAAGTTGCCTTACACATGCGCTTGGATCGAACTAAACAAGCCCATTTGATTCGTTCTCTATATAACAAAATGCAGAATGGATGAAAATTGTCGGTACGCGATTGTAACTATCGTTAAAATTCCTCAAATCCGATAAAAGTGACCTCCGTTACAGCACAATAGTGGTGCAGGTAAGCCAAACTACTTGATGTCGCACACAAGTATCCAAGTCTCGTGATATCGTCCAATGTAAATTAGGCAGTAGTAAACATGATGTCGTCAAGTGCTGCAGTCTGTTCTATTTTGACTGACAAATTTCAGGCTGTTCTCCTGCGGTTTTGCACCACATGTGACGAATGATATAATAATACTGTTTTATCGTTATTGTGAAAGCTAGCCATTTTTTACAAGTTTATTATAAACATCATGTTGTTGATACCTGCAACTGATTCAAAGCAATGGCAAGCTTCCTTCAATTTAGAGTGCTTCTGTGTAACGGGGTTACACGTCGGATGGTATTCGACAATAGGTGTGGTGCATATAAGGGATGGAATCTCCTTTAAAATGATATTAGAACACAGTATCGATTGTTGAAGACTGATGTCTGTCAACCATTGATTACGAGATCTAATGAGAGGTTTTATTTCGGACATTAGCGAGTAGGTTGATTACGTTGTTCTAAGGTGTTCTTTTAGGTTAAAAGAAGAAATAAAATTCAGTTCCCATTTTGATCCGAAAAACACGTGCCTCTCCGAGGCGTCTTGTGATCGTTTAAGGAGGTAGCAACGCCTTGTTAGGGCAGCTACTCCTTTTGCACTATGTGCTGTGATTATCTTGAATCGTTTGGTCCCCCTGGAACTGGGACCGTAAGCTCTCGAGCTTGTTGAATATCTGAATTGGGTTCTATGAACCAAAGGTGCTCGTTACGCGTTAAGTCTTGTTCTAACTTAAGGAACTGTGTAGCTCCGCTACACTTGGTTGCACTTGTAGTCAATCTACGCCTGAGTCGTAACGACTGATCCTCTGTGAGGATGGAGCAATCCACACCTCTCTGATGCTTAAAAGGTCGCGCTTGATAAGCTGACCGCGGCCGTAGGACCAGAGTGTGTGGAGTTCCTAGCTGCACAAGGTCTCGATGTGCTCAATGAACGAGTCGAGACCTTCATGCAGTATGAGAAGGCCCTTTTAGGGAAGGTTCAAAACCAATTAGCGTCGGCTATGCCAACACGCTACGTGGCGATGTTAGATGAAGAGGCTAAGCCTCGCCCCCTTCGGGTGGACGTCAAATATTACTCCGGGAAGGAGAAGGGATATCTTACCCTCTGTATCCGTGAGATTAAGATGGCTATGAGGTCTGGCCATATCACACTTGAGTACCATCGGATCTCGCTGGCTATTTCAAAGCTCAATGGAAGAGCAAGAGAGTGGGCTCTGACGTGCAACACGTCAGTCAACTTGGCGTTTCCCACATGGGATTCGCTCAAGTTTGACCTTTTGCGAGTTTTCTCGCCGCCTATCCGGGCTTATCGCGTGCGATCACGATTCTTGTCTACCCGTCAGGGTAGACAAGAAGCGTAAGAATGAGTTAACGGACTATGTCCACGAGTTGAGAAGATTGATGGCTGCTATGCAGTCTGACTTTTTCCCTGAGGCATTCTGTACGACTGTCTTTACGGAAGGTCTTCTCAATGGCCGGGCCAGTACCGAGGTCTTTCGGGTACATCCCTTTACTTTTGAGGAAGCTGTGAGCGTCGCTCAAAATGCTGAGCACAGCTTCAAGTCGGCCAGACTTGGTTGAAATGGGTACAACCCAAGCTTTGCGAGGGCAGCCTCTGCGAGGACTTCGGCTTACTGTAAGCCTGAACCGATGGATCCCAGCCATGCTGAAGATGAAGGTGAAGCTGAGCTTCAGGTTGCGAAGCAACAACAGGAAGTGAGACGCTGTGAAATGTGCGGAATCACTAAACACTTGCGTCCCACTTTTCCTTTGCGCAAGCAGCACCAGGCTCCTATGAGTCGAAAGCCCGGCCCCAATTAGAAGTCTGGTATGGCACAGGGAAACGTCGAAACCCAGCAGGCGCGGGGTGCCCTACTGGGGTAGAACTAGGTTCTGTCACTTCTCTACGAGGTAAACTGAAACAGGGACCTATCCCCACTGAGCTCTGTACTAGCCAGCACAGAGCGTGGATACAAGCCTGGCTTGTTAGTCGCCGAGGTGAAAGTTAAAGGCTTTGAGAAGCATTGGTCGATCTTAATCGACTCCGGAGCATCATGCAATCATGCTCGACGTCGTTCCCTTGAGGGGAGTCAGCGATACGATGAAGCACTCAAAGCGCATGAGGGTAATTCAATAACCGTTCGTTTAGCGACTGGTAGTCGCGTCACGGTGCCGAAAGTTCCGTTGAACTGAGGTGTGAAGTTTTTGGACTTTGACAGCATTGAACGCTGTCTTGGCCTCGATTTGGATCCGAAATATGATCTCATCCTCGGTATGACTTGGCTTGAACGCCATGAGCCATAGATTAATTGAAGGTCTAAGACCTTAGGCGCAACGCGCAATGTTTCTAGCGAAGCTTTGGGGAGTCATGAACCCACCTTCGCTAGGCAACAAAAGCGCTATTGGCGCGAGCCATTGACGGAAGATGTCAATGTGCTGGCCATTGGTATGTCAGAGCTAATCAACGCCAATGTCAATGACATACAGATGGAGCGGAGCTCTTTCACCGTACGTGAAGAGGGTTGTACTCCATTGAGCGACACTCGTTGTGATACTGAGTCACTGTATGCTTCAGACATGGTTTGCCTAGGGCCGAGACATCAAGAATGTTATTCCTCTGATGTGAGTGGGGTGGCACGTAAAATTTCACCGAGTGAGGGACGCCGAAATGGCACCTCCCTGAATGTAGGTCATGACATTGTTGACGAGAAGACAGAGTGTTCAGGGCTAGGCTCGGATGCTGTACGTGATGTGGTACGTGTAAATCTACTGGTTGTAGTGTTCAAGATACGTAACACTTCAACAGATGTCGTTCAAGATATGAGCTCTCGTATAGAGCGTGCTAAGACAAATAGCAACCACGGGGACCTTGCTGTCCCGGCCTCTAGAGAGGCGTGAGGTTTCTTTGAGTAAACAATCTCAGCGTATGGTGGCAACTATTAAGCGCCCAACGTCTAGGAAGTCACGAAGTGATAATAGTAAAAATACACTATATACACTTTATAATAGGTTGAATGGCCATGTTGATGGCAACATTAGTCTTGAGACCCTTCCATCCTTGGATACTATATTTGAGCTAGACGAAATGTCTGACGGCGAATTTAGCCAAGCCTTGCAGGCAGGAGGGTTATCCGAGTTAGTGGTCATTCGGCCTGATATTGAGTTGAACTCATCCTCGTTATTGGTCGAGTCTGTCCTTGAGGACACAAGGGTGGCACTGGGTGCCCGTAGTGGATCTTCGATCCTTAAGGATCATCTTGATCGGTTTTATTTCTTGTTAAAGGAATTGCAGGACGTGGTGTGTCACAGCCCACCGTCCGTCTTACCTCCTGACAGAGGTGTACGTCATGAAATTGACTTGGTTCCTGGAACTAAAGACTGCGTAACACGGCAGTGACCTTTATTGAAAGAACAGTGTGACGTCATTGACGACTTCTTTCGTGCAAAGCACGCGGCAGGAATGGTACGTGAGAGCAAATCTCCCCATTTTACACTGACCTTTTGTGTCAAATAGCCCAACGGGAAGTGGCGCATTGTTGATACTCACAATAAGCATGATGCGGCCACCCTCCCGGATCAGACACCAATTACGAGGAAGGATGTTCTTCAGAACAATATGGTGGGATGTACAATGTACGGTGCGCTCGACTTAGTCGATGATTATTACAGTTCTCATGCGTGAGAACGATATTCCGCTAACAGCGGTCAGTACTCGGAGCGGTATGCTCTGGGAGTGGCTCGTTATGCCGCAAGGGCTATCAAATACCCCGGCTACATTCGACCGTCTTGTGACACGATTGTTCAGACCTCACCGAGGTTATGCACGGACGTACTTTGATGACATCTTTGTCCATAGTCGTGCTATGAACGGTCGGTCGGATGTGGACAATCACATTGGCCATTTACGAGCGGTGCTCGAGTGCATGCGCACGAATAAGTTGTACGCCAGCGTATCTAAGTGCATCTTTAGTGCAGAAGAGATTCCCTTTTTTAGGTTGCTTTATTGGTAAGCGAGACCTTCGAGCGGATCCCGCTAAGGTAAAAGCCATAGTTGATCGGCCGGTTCCAAAGAACCAAAAGGACTTACGTCAGTGGCTTGGCCTTGCCAATAAATTACACAAGTACAGTGCGAATTACGCAGACATGGCTCGGCCATTATCCAATCTCCTTAAAAAGGATGTAGAGTGGTGCAGGACTAGCACCGAGCATGATGATTTTCAAGCAGTAAAGGAAAGTCTCTTTCATGCGCCAATCTTGGCTTTTCCTGGTCCTGATCGATCTTTAATCGTCGTCTGTGATGCATCTGACTTTGCCATAGGCAGCGCTCTATTACAGACAGATTCTGATGGACGGGAACGTGTAATTGCGTTTGGGTCTCGGCAGCTGAAGGCTGCAGAAAAGAACTATCCTGTTCATGACAAGGAGCTACTTGCAATGGAGTATGCTCCCGTTAAATTCAGAGTTCATCTTCTTGGCTCTAAGCCGTTTGTGATCTATACAGATCATGCGTCACTACGCACTGCGACCCAGTCGCCTCACCTCTCTCAGAGAATGGCTCTTTGGCTTTCCTAGTACAACATCGAGGTGAATTATAAGCCAATCAAGCAGAATGCTTTGGCGGATGCGCTGTCACGCAGGCCTGACAATGAGCTTGCTCATGTTACGACTCTGTCGTCGTCGGTCACTGACCTAATCCGTACGGCATATGCCAAGGATGAACACTGTGTAGCTCTGCTACGTTCTCTACGGAGCGAGGAGTTTAAGGACTCGGACATAAAATTGTCGGCGAGATTACGTGCGAGGTTACATCGATATTCCATCGATCAAGGCCTATTGTGCCATAGCACGGATGTGGAGGATACCCCTCGCATCGTTGTCCCTCATGATGAGGAGTTGAAGTATCGGATCCTCTATGAGGCACATGATACTGCGTTGAGTGATCATCTCGGTCGTGAGAAGACCTACGGCTCACTTATTCAATGCTATTGGTGGCCCAAACTATACAAATGGGTGAGCATATATGTGCGTACGTGTGAAACGTGTCAACGGGTGAAACCCTCACCTCACGCGGCCGCGCCTCTGGCTAGTTTGCCTGTACCCAAGGGGTGTTGGGAGTCCATCAGCATAGACTTCCTGCTCGGTTTACCGAAGGATTCGTACGGCAATACGGGTATTGTGGTCTGTGTTGACCATTTGAGCAAGATGGCTCATTCAGCGGCGGTGCCGGACACCATTGATGGTGAAGGTACAGCTACGCTGTTTATCGATCGAGCAATCCAAAAACACGGGTTGCCGTTGGCAATTGTCTCTGATAGAGATCCTCGCTTCACTGGGAAGTTTTGGAAACCCATCTTCAAGGTGATGAGCACCCGATTGAACATGTGGTAAGGTGATCACGAGATTGAACTGTGGCGTTGGGACGCAGGATGGAATCAGACGAATGAGTGACAGAAAATGACTGTAGAAATTATGCAGAGTGACCCACCTAACGGTCAAGGAGTATAGTCAAGGATTGACGATTGACCGGTCGCGATCTACGATCAAAGGTTTGGATCACCAAGGTACAAGAAATGGATCATTCAAGGGATAAAAGTCAAGCGGAGTACTGGATAGATAGAGACAATGGGATGTAGGTGAACATGGAAGCAAGCTGGGAGAGTGGATCATCAAGATAATGCAGTACGCGAAGTTTCGGACGTGACAGTAATCCAGCTTTGGATGTCCGATCGGAGATACGAACGATCGACCACAATCTATCCGGAGTGTGTCCTGCTGATCGAGGTGGATTACGTACCTGGCTTGGATCACAAACCGCGATCCGCCACCCCGCGACCCGCTGACTCGCGATCCACTACACCGCGATTCACTACACCGCGATCCACTGGATACGTCATTGGTGTGGACATACAATTGGCATGGATCACGTAATTGGTGTGGATCACGTAATTGGTGTGGATACATACCGCGATCCGGTACTCTGCGATCCGACGTTCTGCGATCCGGTACTCTGCGATCCGGTATGGGGCGATCCACTATGGATTATCTGCTGTGGACCACATGATGCAAGAGGTGAATGACATAGATAGGCGACACGCAACGGCAGACCTAGCGAACAGATAGGGATAGTTATAGGTTTTGGACTTGGTTGGTTGGCATTAAACAGGATTGAATTTGCAACGAAAGGCACGAGTCGACTTCTTCCGGGCAGGATCTTTGGCCTCCCGTTGAATAGAGAATCACCCACGTCTCAGCAAACTTCGCCCTTGGATTATTTGGCAAGGCGGAAAGTCAATTCTCACCCCCCCCCTCAACTGCGATAGAACGCAGTAAACCTTACAGTTCAGATTCAAGATCGCGAGACGGCTCAAGTGGTCAGAAGGCTCGCGTATCAAGCATCACCCCTGGCAAAGTCGAATCTGGGAGAGCGCCTAAGTTACAAGCGATCGATGGAAGAACTTCCACGCGATCCACACAATCGTTTGACCGGGTGAAGCATTTCCACCCGATCAACACCTATCTCTAAGACGGTCAAGTTCAGCTTCAGCTCAAGTCCACCAAGAAGAGCGCAACCCGCCCCACCGACGGGTACACAAGGTGAGCAAGAACATACAGAAAACGGAATCGGGGTACCCCCTCCGTCAGCCGGGCGTCCGGGCGCCAGTGGAGAGTCGGGATCACAAGAAAATTGTGATCACCACTCTACCACAGACATGTCCACAGCGGGTCATCCGCAGACTGATGGTCAGATCGAGCGAGTGAATCGCATCATCGGTGACATCTTGCGCAGTGTTTGCGCTGAAACGCCGAAACGTCGAAGTTTGATGCTCCCTGTCGTTGAGTTTGCGTTGAATAGCGCCGTGCATGCCTCCACCGGCTACACACCGTTCTATGTGAATGGTACCACACACCCTCGCGTTTCGTCAACGCTACCACTCCGTGGTTCAGGGATTGGTGAGGGAGGAGTTGCCGATCGGCTCGCTGATATCAGCCCTTCTACTGTTCGAAAACAGGTAAGCGAAATCCTCGCAACGCGATTGAATGTCTTACGACATGTGCGTGACGCACTGGCTGATGGCCAAGACAAGCAGAATGAACAAGCTGATGCTAAAAGCCGAGGTTGAATTGAACGTTATATGGTCGGAGACCAAGTTCTACTCAACGCTAAACACTTACCTGCAAATGTAGTGTCTGCTGTCTTCGAGACAAAGTTGCGTCCGCGCTTAAATAGACCATTCGCGGTCGTTGCCAAGAAGGAACTTGCGTATACGCTCAACCTTCCGCTTAAACTGCGCACACACCCTGTGTTCTATGCTGGCTTGCTTAAGCCGTATCGGGATCCGTCCCACGATAACTTTGGAGGCGCTTGCGCCTTGCCATCGGCTGTTGCATCCGAATCAGGAGGTCAAGCTGAGCCTCCATCCGGGCTTGTCCCAGCTCCAAATGCCTGGACACGGGCTTGGCCCAACTCTAATTCCCGAACACGGGCTCGCATCGCGTCAAGCGCACTCTGGGTCTTACCCAATATCGCACGGAGACCACTCAGCTCGAGAAGCACCTTCTCATGCTCCTCCTTCGGTATACCGACCACCTCCGACGCTGCTCGATGATCAAGGGAACCGCCAGTTCCATGTGGAGCGACTCCTGAAAACGACGTCGTCGTCAAGGTTAATACCAGTATCTGGTGAAGTGGCGAGGGTACCCGGAGTCGGAAAACTTATGGGAGTTTAAGATGCCCCTTCGGCAGGATTGCCCATTGGCCTTGGATGTTTTTGAACATCGCGGCAAGGGTCCTCCTATGACCAAAGACGCTTCTTACCAATAGTGGTGGAAGTAGGTGGGTAGTTACGCACCGCTTGACCAACACTCACATCAGCCGGGACATCCGGAGCATAGCGTGTGCGAGTTTGCAACTGGCCTCTGGCCTCAAGCTTGTCGTAATCATACCGAAGCTTTCGTTCTAGACGAACGTCTGCCACATCGGCACTTGCCCTGAGAGCTAACGAGCTGCTGAAGTTTCGTTTCCGATAGAACCAGCGAACAAACGCGTTGTCTTTTCCTTCCCGAGATTTGCTTGCAAATAGGAGGATGGGTATACCCTTCATCGGTGGAACCGGTGCACCCCGTGCTTGCGTGTCAAGTCGCAACTTGTATTGGCTCTGAGTCGTCAAGTGAGATTGCAGATACCTCTGGCGAAGTACCTGTCGACTCGCCACCTCATCAGGAGATGTTGGCTTAGCGCCAATGGCCCACGTTGCCAAAGAACGGCCTGCCATTTAGCGTATACGTTCTTCCACACCGAGTGGAGTGAACAGATAGCCACGACGACCCTCAAGGGTTGCAGCAAGCTGCATACGGCGCTGAGCGCTCTCCTCTCGTTGGATAACCAACTGTTGTTGCTCATCGAGCGGATTTGGTGACGATTGCATCGCCGACGATGGGTGTTTGATGCGGCGCCGGTGGCGCGTTGGCTTCACTACGCTTGGCAAATGGGTTCGGCGCAGGATGAGGCGGTGCCTCTTGCACTGGTGAGTAGGAAATTGTCCTCTCTTCACCATGGATATCGTTATCGCTACCATAGTCCACCTTCACATCAATGCCTAGGTAGGGAGAGAGAGTCGAGGACTCATTGTGTGGCGATGCCATGGTGTTTCGTGTTTTGCAAACCGTGCAGGTTGAAGCGCATACACACCGTCCTCTTGAAGGAAAGAATTCGATTAACATTTTGTGGTGACGTCAGTTTGGTAGATAGGGTGTAACGGGGTTACACGTCGGCTGGTAGTCGGCAATAGGTGTGGTGCATACAAGGGATGGGATCCCCTTTAAAGTGATATTAGAACACAGTATCAATTGTTGAAGACTGATGTCTGTCAACCATTGATTACGAGATCTAATGAGAGGTTTTATTTCGGACATTAGCGAGTAGGTTGATTACGTTGTTCTAAGGTGTTCTTTTAGGTTAAAAGAAGAAATAAAATTCAGTTCCCATTTTGATCCGAAAAACACGTGCCTCTCCGAGGCGTCTTGTGATCGTTTAAGGAGGTAGCAACGCCTTGTTAGGGCAGCTACTCCTTGTGCACTATGTGCTGTGATTATCTTGAATCGTTTGGTCCCCCTGGAACTGGGACCGTAAGCTCTCGAGCTTGTTGAATATCTGAATTGGGTTCTATGAACCAAAGGTGCTCGTTACGCGTTAAGTCTTGTTCTAACTTAAGGAACTGTGTAGCTCCGCTACATTAATTGTGCAAGCTAGACAATTTTTACAAGTTGATTATAAATATCATGTTGATGTTAGCTGTGACTGATTACAAGCAATGTCAAGCTTCTTCCAATAAAGAGTGCTTCCGGCTACAATGACTTGTTCAAGAAGGCCTGTCAGAATAGACGCCTTCGGGCTTGTTTGTGGGTCGTTTATCGATGGCTCATCGGTGGCAGAGCCTCGTGCTTCACCAGTAAGCTTGTATACGCTTCCACGAATAAGGTCTGCGTGTTAACATCCCAGACTCGATATAACCAACTCGTGAGAAATTCTTTTTTGTAATCAAGGCCGCAATCACGATTATAGGAGAGGCTCTCAGCAGTTTAAATCGTGGTTATCACGTGGCTAAACAGCCCTGCGAGTAGCGCTGCTCGACAATATGAATTTCATCGATTTACAAGTTTCTCTCCAGACTTAAGAAAATGGTGGCCCTGACTGTCCTAGTATCTCGGTGGAAGACGTCAACCTATTTACCCGAAGATGTACGCTTTCGAGTCGTATCCGATAGATACTTTAAAGAAGATTTATAGGTACACACCCACCCTTTGATGTGTACACACCCACCTGAAATAGAGGCCCCTCCTAAAGTACCGTAACCTCCCTAGCTAGGTACTGCACACTTCTCCATACAAAATCCCATATAAGCATTCTTTGTTTTGTGCACACCCGTCCATAATACAGGCCTCCTTTGTGTCAGTATATAGCCTTGCGTATGACGTCCGCTCTTATTATCCGGCATCCACCTATAAAAATCCCTTTTTTTACTACCATTTTTCCTATTTTAAATAGAGCCCAGAAAAACGTAACAACGCTTGAAATGCGATAAAGCTGGACGACCGCTCTAGCTCCCGCGGCAAAAGCAAAGAGGTACATCTTGTGACCTCAACAAACATACACACGTACGACCACGCACACGTACACGTACACGTTCAAACGGTCGATGACCTGCATAGGTGCGTTCGCTGGTGACCATTAGGTGTATACCTTAGCATATGGCGACCGGATCGCTCAGATTCACGTCGAGGCCACGCAGTTGCTCAACTCGGTTGCCAGACAGCTTCAGCATCAGGTGCATTTGTGCCTTTTCACCATATTAATCCATAGATAATTCATCAGATTACGCTCTTTCGACACATTACGTGTAATAACACATTCGTTTCTATCTAACACATCAGCACACGCAGTTTTAGATTCATGTATCCAGTCAAGTGCTGCTGATGAATAATCAAGTCTTTCGTCGCAAGAAGATGGTAAAAGATAGGTACAAGACAAAGGCTTGGCAGAAGAATCACTCACTGTTTGTGGTTTTCTTTTGTTAGTCTGCTTGCAGTAGTTCGAGCAGGCAACGGTGAAAAATGACGACCTGGTGGTAATCACGTCCGTCCCCCCACTGCAACAACTTTTGCTATCGCAGCAAGCATCACAGCTCTTCCGGGAATGAAGATGAACGAGATTCCGGTACAATATTGTTCTCTCTTTAGCGCGGTTTAAGACGTAGTCGACCTTACTGTGCATCTATTTTTGGCACAAAGGCGTTTGTTCTGGTGGCTGAGAATTCGAAAATGTTTGTTGTCTTTTTAAACGACCACGACCCTGTTCGTTCACATTGAAGACAGCGTCTGGCTTCTGAACAGCTTCAGTTGAAACAAAACATGCTCGAATGCCCTTAGATCGCTGCGAGTAGAGACGCTGTCTTTTCCGCGACGCCATCGAGCGCCAACTGGACGGCCGCGACTCTACCCTACTGGTAGAGGTTCATTCACCTCTAACTATACTTTCTCCTGTGATTATAGAATAATACGATCCAACAGAATACGCTGTTTGTGTGGTGGCAGCTGAGAATAGCGATCTCGAATTTGAGACAGGGCTTATTCTAGAGTAAGATCGGTAGTATCCTCGTGACAGGTGTTCTCGTTGCGATCAAGCCACCACTGAACAAAAAATTCTTCCCTTTATGATTGCCCACGCGTTGCTAAGATGTCGCGAACGCGATGCGAACATGGGATTCCAAGTGTTATTGAAAACACATTAGTACATGGAGTTGAAGGCCCGATACGTGCCTTCCTTACTTCTTCATGAGCCTTCTTTAGTGCGTGATGTGATATTTTTCGTCGAACATCACCTCAAATATTACCCGAGAGAGCGATAAGCGTATGTACGCAGCTATAGGCAATGCTGTACCGAATGAAGTTGTCCTGATGATCAACGGCAAGCAATATCCTTTGCTGAACACCTGCAAGATCGCCCGTCGACACTGTTATCCGTAATTTGAACGCTCCTTGCTGTTTCTCGGCTCGATTACTTGCTGCGTTTCCAAGATGCTGGTACGCTTTGGTTCATGCAAGGATAAACCGATCTTTAAAACATAGCCAAGTCCTTTCAATGCATTTGCTGACGGAAATAGGATAGCGTTTGCAGATGCCAGCCCAATGTGTCTTGTATGATGAAGCATTGATGAAATAACACAGCTGTTTGAATTCAGCCTCGAACGTTTCCCAATCTTGTCGATCTTGAAAGCGCTTGCAACAATTGGCAAGTACATTCTTTGAAATATGCCAGATACAAAGCAGATTGTGCGCTTTAAAAAAGTGCGTACGAAGCGCAGCCATTAACGCAAGTTCCCGATCCGTGACAACTACATGAGGTGGTTGATCGGCGATGAAAATGCTTTTTACATGATAGAGAACCAGTTGTATTCTTTTTTCGCTCGGACGAAAGAAATGTGAACACGACCGAAAAACTGTCATTACTTGAAGACACTCCATCTATGTATAGCATTGGCATCCTAAAGTCTAATAATAAATGGAAAACGGTCAATGCTGATATATTAAGTCAGCTTGATATCAGAAGCGATTAATACGTACTTATTGACCGTGTATTTACAATCCATGATCATGGCATGAGGAATTTCTCGTGCAAGTCGGACGCATAAGCTTGGTGCAAATAAAAGCTTGGTATTCGACCTTAGTCGTCGCAGTCAAAGGCATGAAGAATGTTATTTGCCCGAAGTTCATCCAGCAGCATCTCCATGGGTGTTCTTCCAGCAAGGTGTTTTCTCGGACCACCCCCTTTGTGTATATATCCCTTGGAATGAGATTGTAGTTTGGATCGCTTTGAAGAACTGTTGCCAAGATGACTTTGGGTGCTGCAACTGCTCTTGCCATGGCAATGATTGCCGTAGCGTTGTGGAACTATTTTTTTGTGCGGCGGCATAGGCAGATACATCATCTGCTGCTTCGTGGTTGTGTTCGCTGTTTCTATCAGCCAAAGACCACTGGAAAACTGTCACAGAATCACAATCGCTGCAATTAATAGTATGGTCATTGTCATCATCATTGCATTCTGTTTCCCTTGTGATTGTCACGATAAATGGACACTTGCAACTTCGTGTCGAGCTGCGACGCTTTCGCGACTCATCTGTAAGGTATTCCCGTCGGTTCTTGTACCGACCAGCATGAGCACAAACCAACCAGACTTTCCTGATCTCACCCGAGCGGACCTATTTAGAGTGACTTCTTAATAAGGTGTAACCTTCACTTATCGCATGAGAAAGTAATTTCCGCCCTTTCCAGCGACGCGTAGACAGCCTCCGCAGGCGGTGCAAGCATAGTTAATTGATTCTTTCGATATTTCGATAGCGTAAATCCAGTCACCCCCTGCACCGTGTTAAAGATAGCAGTGCTGTCTAGATTTAGAAATATATACCTTTGTATCTTCTCTATTTACGTTATTAATTATGACAATTGATAACTTTAGACTGTTTAACTGGGAAGGCACATGTCCCCCATTGACACTTATTTTTGCAGTATGAGTCAGATATAAGCATATTACATGACCTAAAATTTTTTATAATCCCTAAGTTAGGGGAAATGGTAAAGAAAAATCGAGATACTTATAGAAGGATGCCGGATAATGAGAGCGGATCCATACGCAAGGCTGTGTGCTGACACAGAGGAGGCCCGTATTATGGAGGGGTGTCACAAAACAAAGAATGCTTGTATGGGATTTTGTATGGAGAAGTGTGCAGTACCTAGCTAGGGAGGTTACGGTACTTTAGGAGGGGCCTCTATTTCAGGTGGGTGTGTACGCATCAAAGGGTGGGTGTGTACCTATATATCTCCAACTAAAATTCTTTAAGCCTACAAGTTTTCAATAAGCCGGTGCGTGCAGCTGTCAAGTTGCCCATTGCTTTGTCGTTTTGCGCTTTATATAACTGCGACGATTACGCAAAGAGTTTGCAGATAGATGCGAGTGCTTCGATCGAATGCTTACGATCTAAAAGAATTTATCCAAAGGGACTTGCGGTGACCATATGTGTCGTGCTACAAATGTGCATACTTAAGATGTTGTTCGCCACGCATTGCGCGCGTCTAAGCGTTATGTAATGCTTTGTTATCTAGTAGTATGGCCTATATTGGATGATGTGCATCGCATTGTCAGTTGTTGGCAAATA
>CANTFL010000006.1:0-179569 GCA_947650285.1 Hyaloperonospora brassicae
ACTTAATTTATTAATATAACAGTTCTACTTTTACCCTACCTACGCTTCCTCGCTTGCCACGTGTACGTCCGTCGGGGCACCCAAATCCCGCTTGCGTTAAGTTACGCAAGGGTGTGCCCGTTACAGATCCCCATCCCTTGTGTGTACCACACCTATTGTCGACTACGAGTCGACGTGTATGGCCGTTACACTTATGGTCAAGTGTACATCAGCTTACACCACGGTTAAGATATGACACGCCTATTTTCCTCAAGAGGAGGTATGAATCGGCTTGCACGGAGCTACATTACGAGTATATCTCACCGGCGGTCTCTGAGCTAGGCAACGAGGTATGCGAGGTATGCATGATGACTATGGGTGGGCTCATGTGCAGCATACCATTTTCTGCTAGGGTCGTCTAACTTTTAGACCGCCGTGGTGGCATTTGGCATAACTTTGTTTAGACTGCTGTGAAGTCGTATGCCCCAGGAGGTCCTATAATCGAAGCATCTTGACGATTGTGGACTGAAAGCCTGCGTGCTGAACCACCTTAGCTGCATTGCTTGCCGGCTTTGCGCTTGCTGATCTGGTCAATCGTTTTTCGCTGAGTTCACGCGTTAGAGCAAGACATCCTATAAAGTCGATCCGAGTGTTGCGACGCCCTATATATTGCCTCTAAATCCAAGTATGCGCACACCACAAGTTTCGAGCAACTATTCTTCTTGCGGACAAGTCAGAGAAAATTTGCCATTGCTTCACTATCTGCAATACCTGACGTAAGGTTTCACAGTGGATGCATTGAGCTCTAGAGCAGCAGTGTGATTGTTTCTGTCAAACCTCTGCAGACCAAAGCTGTAGCACGTACCGCCAATGACACATTCGACATCGTCAAAAGCAAGATCGATCACAATGACTCGGTACCCAGCAACACGGCAAGTCGCACACAACAAGAAGGAGCAAGTGTGTTTCTTTATTGTTTGTTCTTATCGACAGCAAGGCGGATTTCACGGCCTTTTCGACTGCAGATGAGCGTTCCGTAGTCTCTCCTTCACTACCAAAGGATCTTCCTCAACGCAGCACACGCGCTACTCTTGCTGAGGTCCAGCAAGTTGAGACGGGCAGAATCCATCAGAGAATTTCTGAATGTTTTGGTCCGGGTAGAGGCATTGATCGAAACGGAGCCAACATTCGTTGCCGTAGGTGACGCCATTGCTGCCACACACATTGTTTATCACTTCCGGGCACGTCGTTGAGCACTTGGACGAAGTAGCTCCATCTACCCATATACCGTTCCGCCGCAAGAAGAAATCCTTCCCCTCCTTGCCGTTGAACGGTACCATAGGGCCGAGACCTTCCAATTGTTTCGGGTCGAGCGGCGTTGGGTTTGACTTGGGCAGGTAGAAGATGGTAGAGCCGCTGTCATGCTTGGTGGATGGCATGTTCGCCGCCGGTGCGTAGTTTTCCTCGACTGGATGAGGGTCCAAGTCAGAGTTCGGAGGCGGCATTGGGACGTTGCTATCTTGAGTTCCAGCAGAGACGTTTGCAAGAGCGACGGCAGCGAGTAGTAGACCAACAGAGAGCTTCATCGTGGACTGGACGGAGCAAAGATGGGGGTCGAGTCAAGTGGCTGTCGTTGAGTGTGCGGCGTGTGGCGATTTCGAAAGTGATTCGTTGTGTGGTCCTAAAGCTGGAGGTTCTTGACGCAGTACAGTCGCCAAGCGCCATGTAAAGGCGACGTCTGCTCAGTGCAGTTGTGATAGGTTACGATGCCGTGCAAAGCAGGCCGCCGAGACATGCGATTTTTCCCATTCCCAAATTTTCACGGTTCAGCTCAAGCCAGTCTTTTTCCCTTCGGGGCAGTCACGTCGGAGGGAATCCTCCCCTTGGGGAGCCGACGTGGTCGAAGATCTGGATCGGGCACGCTGCACTCGCAGTCGCGGGTGTGGGCGTAGGAGACCGACGGGTCGCGCAAGCGGCCCTAGCAGGGGTGTTTTACGGACTGGAGGCGTACCCCGCGCCACGTGTCGCCGCTGCGGCGAGCGCACACTCCACGTCAAGGGGCCGCGCAAGCGGCTGAAGGGGGCCACCATCGCAGATGGCTGAGCTCCTCGGAGAGATATATGGCGGGTTGGCGTTCTCCACGCCACGCAGTCACTTCGGTGATCGCACTCCACGTCGGGGGGCCGCGCAAGCGGCTGAAGGGGGCCACCATCGCAGATGGTTGAGCTCCGCGGAGAGATAGACGGCGGGTTGGCGTTCTCCACGCCACGCAGTCACTTCGGTGATCGCACTCCACGTCGGGGGCCGCGCAAGCGGCTGAAGGGGGCCACCATCGCAGATGGTTGAGCTCCTCGGAGAGATAGACGGCTGGTTGGCGTTCTCCACGCCACGCAGTCACTTCGGTGTTCGCACTCCACGTCGGGGGCCGCGCAAGCGGTCCTAAAGGGGTTTGTTGCCTTATATGGCAGCATACCCGCGTTGTACGTGCTGCCGCTCCGGCGGTACGCATGTCCCCAGTCTACTTGGTCGCGCCAGCGGTCATGATTGACTCGTAGTTGGCTTCGGTAGGAGGGTCTCTGACCTCGTTGCCGTCGCCCCTGGCTCTACGGAGCCCTTTAGTTGTCGACCCGATACCCGGGCCGTACTTCTTGTCACACTTATTAGTCGTTAGTTATCATAATAATGGACGTACTTGACACCACATGCGATTTTTCCCATCCGCACCTACGCAGCATATGCGACGCGTTTTTTGCCACAAATGAATAGGGCACGGACTGCAGCTCGAGCTGTGCAGTTGCTTCTTCACATGCGTGTTGTTGATGCTTTGTACGTGTGCAATTAGGGTACTTAACACACGATGAGAGACGCCGTTGAGGCATCAAGTCGAGGAGCCCCAGTGAGCAGGTGACCCGTATCTCGATACTGACGATCTTATGGTTCTGATGGAAAGGAACGATACAAACGTGGCACTGCTCGGGTTGAATGACCGACTCGAGATCGCTTGAGAATCTAGTGCCTATGTTGGATTCCACGAGCCCATCGCGGCAGAGAGTACCAGCAGGGCCACTTATGCACGGACGACGCAAGTCCGGATTACTGGCGCTAGTCGATTTTGATTGGGCTGTGGGTAGGTCGCCTGAGCCCATCACTCCAGCTGCTTTCGCGTGCAGCAGAGGGTACATGGCCACTTGCCACAGGAAGAACAAATCCCGAAACCAGCAGGAGATTTGTGCAACAGTCCTAAAACCAGCACCAGTTCTGAGACGAGCCAACATAGAGCGCAATCGATGAAGACCGCACCATTTCCCACTGCCTCATCGAAAGAAACTGCTTGATTGGTTACGAAACTTTCCATTTTTTTACGGAACCGTTGGTCTGATCTCATTGGGCAGACTTTATTTGGCACAAGGACAGTTCATTGCTCGTTTTGCGACCGATAAGCGCCTCTGACGAAGAACGGAGACCTCTGCGTTGCCGGGGAATCGTAAATAAAAATAGATGTTCACCTAAAAATACAGTGTTACGGTTAGGCTAATCATTAACCTATTTTAATATATACCAAAAACGGTAAAGAAAATACATCTTTCGGTTGAGCTTCGTTAGAAACGTGTCTAAGATAAGTCGGACAATCCGCTTTTAAAACGCACTGCAGTCTTCAGTTGCGAGACGACGGCTCCTGCAGTGGCGCAGGTGGGAGCCAAGAGCGTGACGGCAACATCGGCAGCGACGATTCCTGAACCGGTGGAACCTGCTGCGCTTGGAAAATCAGCGGCCTCAGACGCGACAATGTCTGCAGAGGCGGGACTGGATGCGTCGTCGAGTTTGAGAGCGAAAGGTAAGATGGCGGCGGTATGTCCAACTGCGCGAGTCGCGATGGCGGCACTTGCAACAAATCAGACGGTATGAACGCGTCTTTGTCTTGAACAGGCTCAATCATCGCACGAGAGGGACACTGAAGCCGATCGTGGCCAATCCCAAGATAATGGTTGCAGGTCTTGCGAGCCAAATTTATTTAGTGCTGCTATTGAAATCACTTTTATCTGTATTTACATTCTTTACACATCCATTAGTTGCTAATCTGGACATTTGACGCTCTCCTTAGCATTACGTCGGCAAGGTCATGTCTCCTCGGCATTATCTATTGGAGTCAACAAAAGTAATTCAACGAAGACTTTGCGCAAAGAATATCTCGTGCAGAATGCAGACCAACCCACGCCATTTTAGTTTATGGTATGATCGGTTATGCTATATCAAATCAAAAATACACACGCGACGCTAATTAGCCGTGTTGCACAAAACCTGTCAGCAGCAACACAGATTACCAACCTGCAATAACTTTTTAAGACGACAAGAAGCAAGTAAACCATGTTGCAACACCACAATAAACGCCGATCGGAAATAGGTCGTCTAGGGCCAGCTTGAACTCATGTAGACCGGTGCCTTATACTACATTTTCCTTGACAACACAAATCATTTAGCTCAAATATCGATGGTATGTATCACACAGCATGGCAAGTACCTGATGCATTGCACCAATACAAGACGCAAGCAACGTTGGTTTGATCGCGGACGCTCAAGTCGCATCGAGACGTTAGAAACCTCTAGAATTAAGTCAATCATAATGACCATGATCGCTTTAAGCACCCTGCAACCATCACCACAATACTATTTAAGCGTCAGTCGGTTCTCGTACCGCATTATTTATTACGCACATCCACGTACCTGGACACTACTAGTAGTAGATACTTGGCACCAGCCAAAGAGTTGCCAACCTCCCAGAACGCGACACCAGCGTAGGTCTGCACAACATCAGCAACAACGATAAATAGGAAAATAACGGCAATGGCAATAAACACAACAAAATCTGATTAGTTTGTTAGTCACTCAGTCATCAGCCACATTTATTTATAAGGCACACTTTCTCCCTCTTTCTCGTCTCGCTCTGGCTATGGCTCCACCCACTGCTATAGCTCGTCCCCCGTATACTGCTATTATATACTCAGATAATTCATGGCGCTCTCGGAAGACGGCGGGAGGGACGACCGAGAAAAGAGAAGAAACAGGAACAATGTCGATGATTGCGCCGTGACATAGTGGACGTGACGGCATGCACGTGCAGCGATTGCTGAGCGTGTGCAAGGGCAGAGCCCTGAGCAGGCTATCAAAATTGGGACTGCAGTGCGTTTTAAAAGGAGCAAATCCAGAAACCAGCAGTAGATTCGTGCAAAAGTCCTGAAATCAGCACCAGTTCTGAGACGAGCCAACATAGAGCACAGTTGATGTGGGCCACACCATTTCCAACTACCTCAGTGATTGAAACTGCGTGATTGGTTGCGAAGCTTTCCATTTTTTAAAAGCTGTTGGTTTGATCTCATTGGGCAGACATTATTTGGCAAACGGACGACTCATTGTTCATTTTGCGACCCACGAGCGCCTGCAAAAAAGGCCACAGGCCTCTGCGTTGCTTACTATGGCAATATGATCCTTTGGAAGCAAGTCATGCGCTGAGAAGGTACTGAATGGTAATTGATCTGCACGTTCTATTAGAAAAGGTTGCTGAGTGTACGTTTGATTCTATGCACGTGAAAGAGGAGGGGACGCAGCGCGTGATCAGCAGACAATAGACAACCCACCATACTGTGCGTAGGTACTAAGGTCGACGTACTCCGCAATTCTATTTGTTTGAACACAATTTGATGTGCTGTTTATTGCTGTTTGTTCCATGCCTGCAACATGTAATAGATGGACGTTGTCTGTAACGGGGCACTGTTGACTACGTACTGGTTGACCAGTACGGAGTATACTTCCACTGACGACAGTGGTCGACAGTGCCCTGCTAGGTGTTTAAGGAACACAGAGGAAGGAAGGGAGACTAAGTAGTCAGACAAATCTATTGGTAAAAGTAAAACTGTATTAATACAATTAAGTCCTATAACTTTCTTGAATCTCTGTTGTCCTGACTTAATTATACTAATATAACTAAATGTATGATGACGTCCACTCACCACCCATTGCGTGCGTCTAGCAGCGATTGGTGGGTTGATATCATCACGATATCAACCAACGAGTAGACCATGCGGTCATCCCAAGAATATCATCATGTCTGTGATATTGCTAAAAGAATATTCGACGTAATATTCTTTATTGTCAGATTGTTTGAATGACAATTTCATGTAACGGGCTACCCCGTTATATTTTCAACATCGTTAAACCTTTGTTTGATACTTTGCAGGTCGATTGCGAACAGTCGGCGCCAGTCCAGATGTACGTTTAACGTGGTACTGACGTTGTTGCTATGTGTTTTGCCACCAGGTATCGGATAGAAGAACTGATCAAGTCGCGAAACAAGGGGAAGGCATTGAAATTGCTTAATGACGGCGCGATAAGTGAGCACCTAGCTCAGACGGAAAGTCCGATGCACAATGTACGTGCTAAAACGTCTAAGATGCTCATGATTGAAGCAAGGGATGTCCGCAAGTGAAGGGAGAGGGAAGTGTCATTGTAGAGCCGGTAAGTTTGCACTCGTGATGTTTTGTTTCCTGTACATGAAAGCTATGATGGTCGACATAGTAAAAATATATAGCAAGCATGTCTAAACTGACGTCATGACAAATAATTTTGTTGTATTCATTCGGTATAAAAGCTATGCATAGCATGTTCAATTGAGTATGAAGACAACAGACCCACGCGGGTGGCATTCGTCTGAAGCACTGTCGGACATCACTGTATTCATCACGAATACTGAGCCCCACGGGCACCCGTCTTGTGGGTGCACATACGTTTTGCTCCCACCACTACACCTCTTGACCTTGCACTGTCGATTTTGATTAAAACAGTAGTCCTGTATAAACACAGTTGCAGCAGCGCCCTTTTGGAAAATGCATCCCTTCGACAGTACATTGTTACGGTAGTATTGGCCGTATCAAGCATCGCCAATGTAGTAGAAACCGTAGTGTATTAATTTATGTTCCTACATCATTCTTACTCTACCAGCACACCACACAAATAAATTGAGTGGTCCTCATTAATAAATACTGTGGCTCACATCAACTTAGCTCTATGCTGGCTCGTCTCAGGACTGGTGCTGGTTTCAGAACTTTTGCATAAATCTACTGCTGTTTTCGGGATTTGTTCCCGCCTGGCCTACCTCCGCCTGGAGGGGGAGGGGGTGACACGGCCGACACCTCCTCCATCTTACCTACAGAGCAAGATGGCAAAACGGAGGACAGGGCTCAGAGCGCGCGCTCTGACACACAGCCAGTGGGCAATGATGTCTCAGGTCAGGCGCAACGGGCTAGCCGGCTAAGCGCAACTCCGTAGGAAAGGTTCACTGCGCTGGTATAGGAAATGGAAGAGGCTCCGAATGTGGGACAAGTCGAAGTATGGAGCACGACTCTGAGACATTTATTCGCAGCCGTATACAACACGGTATCTGTTTATTCTGAGGCTCTTCCTGTGGAGCGAAAACGGTTTTCAAAACTGACGGCGGCTAAGGCAAAAGGTCTTGTGGGCTTATTTGACCAGGTTTTGTCAAAGGTGACCGCAGTTTTTTGAGCTCGACCCGATTGGCAGAGTCCATAACGCGCGAGCTCTTGACGTCCAAATTGGCTTTCAAAGACATTGTGCGGAAGTTTTCTAGTCAGCACAATTGGTCTTAGGCTCCGGTGCTAGACCAGTGGTCAAAAGTCGTTCGACGAGGTAAATCGACACCAAGCGCACGGCAGCACAGCACAGACAAGCCCTCTTTTGATGCCTATATGTTTAACCCGGCGACTTTTTCTCGTGTTACGAGATCACCCGACTGATAGCACTTTGTGAACGATTGATGCCCGTGGTCAGCCCTAACTACGTACGAGATGGGAGTGACGATGAAGGGGCGGTATTTGTTGGACTAGTGGAAGGTTCAATTGCTTGTAGACGACTACCTGCGTTCATGCAGCATGTCTTACAGAGTGAGGAGCGCCTACGCCTGCATAGTACCATTCAGGATCAAGTCGAATGAGAACACGTTCTTTATTTGGATAGATTTCGTTTGATAAAGGTGACTCGACAGACACCCAAAGCGATCAAGGATACGATTCTCGAATAAGCTGAGTTCGCGAGGATCAATTTGTAAGAGCTGCATCATATGATCCACCAGACAAAGACGATCAGCTATGATCCGGTTACCAAGTCCATCCATTTCTTTTTCTTTACCAGGGATGCAGCAAAGTCTCACCAAGATGTTCGCGTGCCATTTTATGGTAGTGTGTACCGTTTGCGGAATGCGCATAGGACCGATCGCGGATCTGTGTGGCATCGGCAGCACGGAATTGGAGGACCGGCGACGGCGCGCAGTGTTGAGTACGTTGTGCAGCTTCACAACATTCATCGCTTTAGTAATATTGGACGCATTGCGGCTTTCTTAAAAGCTAAGATTTTGTCGGAGTTTATATTAGAGGATATGGATACTCATAACCCTGAATTTCGAACTTCTACGGTTTGGAGGGTCACGTTTAAGCTTGCAGGCTGCCCTACATTTCTACATGGGGTGGTTCGGATCTTATAGTTTGGAACGACGATAGTGGTCAAACATCCAACAGTTGGTCACCGTTTACAATGCCTTCAATGTGGCAATCTCGGTCATCCTCTGTCACGGTGCAGTTTTACGGACGATCAATTGAAAGGGCTTGGGGGTATTGTACTTACGGAAGACGACATCCAAGGGCTCGCCGACCTCGCTAAAACATTCTCTAGCATCGAGGAAATGAAAGCAATTGCGGCAAAACGGCTTCAACTGCACCATGCGAACGAAGAAGCAGCACAGGCAGCTGTTACCCCGGCTGGATATAGTGACGTGTCACACCATTCTCGAGATCCCGCTTTGTCCCGTGCAAGCGTGACCAGTAGCGCACCGCAGACAGAACAAGGTGCAAAGTTTGCTCATGTCGCACCGCAACCGGAGCCACCAACCAAGCAACCTTGGATGACGCAAAAAGGGGGACGTCCACGACGGGCTACCCTCTTTAGGTATAATCCCCGTCCAGTGGCCAAGGCGGCTGCTCACCAGACGTTAGCTGATGACGACGAAGAGAACGAAGACAAGAACGCAACTGTTGCAAACACAACGAATACGTCTAAGTCGTCTTCCACGATTGATAGCCCCAGCGCCACGGACATTCAAACATGGCGCCTCTTAGTGAGGAGGACACGCTTCGAAAAACCGCCGGGATAGCCCGGGGGCCAGCCCCGACTGCAACTGGACCGGTGCTTTTAACGTTTAAGCGAAAGGAGCGCAACACATTTCGGCAAATCATTGCTTAAAAGCAAGTACCAGCGGCGCCAGCGCTTCCCTTAGGGTTCAGCACCACAACTTTACCAACTACCATTACCGAGCTGGAACAACAGCTTGGTATCCGGACGGTAGTCATTTCAGCGACTGGGAATTGTCTGACAATGGCGATTGCCCAAGCGGCAGCGGACAGCAAACTGGATGGTCCGGATTTTGCGCTTGAGCGTCTTACAACCAGCTTAAAACGTGGAATTAAATACTCGGGGCTTCTCCACCTTGAAGACCAACTTGCACATGATCACCGTGTGCACGCACTAGCCAATGTCAAACGTGGGTGGACCACGATGATACGTCAGAAGTCAGCGTCTCAGATGCGCTGGTTCCTCGACGATTATGCTTCTAGCTCATCTGGACGGACGGACGACGTCAGCGACGACACCTGGGGCGGCAGTGACGTCGTTCGCATGGCGTCAAATTTCTTACACCAAACCATCTACATTGTGCAACATCTAGATGGAGCCGTTACGAAGCGGAAATGCCAAAAGTTTATCCCAATTACGATATCCCGCAATCATCGCGTGGTTGACAGTGCCACGGAGCACCTGATATTAATTCGAGAGCTACTCGACGATATTATAGCGACGAAGATCGACGTACCGGATAGTCCGTCTCTTATTCTCAGATATATGGATCGTCATTACTCGGAATTCATCCATGCTGGTCTTTCTGAGATGTTACCTGACTGCGAGCCGGAGGTGGATGCAAATTCAGCTCAAACCTTAGAATCACGCGAGAACTTAGACCACGATGCAGCAGGGGAACAAGACGGGGCACAACTTCTTCCGTTACAAACGGAGCAGGACATCGCACCATCAGCTGATGACGACCACGACATGGGCAGTAACTCTTTATTATCATTATGGGAGGCAGAGGCGAGCACTTCCTTAGTTACGATACCTCAGACAAGCCGTCAGGCTCTCGCTATCATGGACACAGCGAAAGATCTTCCGTATCTGCCTACGACACCTCCTCCAACAGCGCGACACTCTTCCGAAGTCGCTCGGAAACGTGGATATGTCTCTTCGCCTGAGGAACGTGTTTCAGATGGCACTATAGAACGGTCCAAGCACAACGAGGCAGTCATTAGAAAGGGTCGCAGTATGCCTGTCACACGACAGATCACTTTTAATGAGGATTATGAACGGATTGATGTCGAGGATTGGGAGGCCGCGTGGGACATGCAAGAAGCCGACTGGCATCATCCTGACCAAATTCCTTTCCCCACCGCTTTCAGCTCCACAAGTGAGTGGCAGCGAGCGGCACGATCCGCGCCATAGCGATTATTGAAGCTGGTTAAGCGGTTCGCGCTACCTGGAGATTTATTGACATCATTAAATGTGTCTGTCATGGTGCAGTGGATGACCGAGAAGCGTCTTGAATGTTTATTTGATGGATTGGTTGCGTGTCGAAAACAACCCCTGGAATTCCCTACAAACAAATTGTTGGATGGATGGATTGAACGCTTACAGTACCGTGGTTCAACATCAATGCTCGCACCGCTGATGGACAGTAGAGATAAATGACAGTTACTGAGCAGCAGCAAGGAATACGGATGAGACGGGGTGCTTCGTCTGTGTGACCCACAGCGGCGTACTAGCATGATCCAGCACCTGCTCTGTGCACTCTTATACGACCGTGAAATTGAAGCGTTAGCTTATGGCTCGCCGACGCGTACAGGGTCATCAGCAAAGCTGCGATCGCATATCAAGCTTCTCTTGTAAAATACAGAGTACAAGGCGGCGTACTATGACTCTTCAAGACAAACAAATTGGCGTAAAATTAATAGATTTTTTTCTCGGGATTAGCTCACCCGGAGGAGAAGAGGCTTATCCAGTATTAAAGGCACCTCACAGTTTTCAGCAGCGACGACCATGTACGGGTCGACGTTATCAACTTCTGATTGTTATGGACGCTACGCATTATTAAATGGCTCTAATTTGTCGGACACAACTCCAGAGAGTCTCTCTGCTGCCGACCGACGGATTATCAGCCAAAAATTTTGAGCCTTTTCCAAATCTACAAGACCTCTCTGGATGTCAGCCTGGCGCAAGACTCCAGTAAACCAGCGTTCTCTTACTTGGTGCTATCAAGAAACTCACGTCGCGACCGTCGAGGAATCAAATACGCTCCGGCTAGCGTGGCGCCGGGTATGGGGCCAAGATTGTGACAAGCTCCAGGTGCCGATGTCGGATTGGAGATATGGATCCTCCAGGTCGAGTGGTGTTGCTATTCTACTAACGCCACAGGCTGCTTTACACGAGGCCGCCTGGAATGAAGACCGTTGGAATACGAGAGCTATCGGGGTTTCGGTACATGACATCTAATTTCTTAATGTGTATGCACCCAATGACCGGGCAGAGCGGGAATCACTATTTGACAGCCT
Organism: Hyaloperonospora brassicae; assembly: GCA_947650285.1. Lineage (NCBI taxonomy): Eukaryota > Oomycota > Peronosporomycetes > Peronosporales > Peronosporaceae > Hyaloperonospora > Hyaloperonospora brassicae. Next base: position 11,694 of record CANTFL010000006.1, read on the forward strand.
GCATGACTGGAACTTACCTTCCGGAATTTCTGTGCTTCTCGGATATTTTAATAGTGTTCAGAGTCCCCAGTTGCACCGACTAGGGTCAAGGTCAGCCAGTTGGCCTGAGAGCCCAGATCTGGGTAGACTAATAACCAGTAACGGGATGAGTGATGCTTGCCTCCTAAGGGAGCATGCGGACGATGATGGGACAGCGATGACGATTGACCACTTCACTTACTGGACCACGGAAAACGCTAGCCGAATTTATCATTTTTACGTACCAACTGAATGGGCACCAGATGTTCCTATGGATAGCAACAACTCCTCCTCCACACTATTCTGATCATCAACAGGTAAAGCTTCATTTACGTGTCAAGCAACTCGATCCGGGACATAATCGGCGACATCATGCAGCATATCCCATCCGTACCAATCAGCTGGACCGCGTGCTCGATTATCTGATGCAGGAACTCGGTAATATGCGGGTGGGACACGCTCCAACAGCTTTGACGTGGGATACACACATAACTAGATGAACCAAAAGTATACGATCAGTTACCAAACGGGAAAAGCAGCGATGACGACGGGTTATTGGGCACATGAGACGCCGAAGCCGTCAGCAGTTTCTTACCAGGCGGCAGTGGCTTTCTGCAAATTTCAGAGAATTGCGAGAGTACCGTTTAACTCGCCTCGGGGCGTGTCTGGAACGGTCGACAGAGCGTCTACGCTGGTCATTCAAGTGAGTGGCCAATTGGGAGAGTAATCAGCATGTATCAGCTTTGCGTTCTTACCATGATGGCGCCTTTACCGTAATTATGACAATGGCCGAAAAATTTGCGTCTGAATAGGCGCCAATTTTATGCTTTAGTCATCATTGTGAAGCACTGGACGCTTTGCCTGCCGCAATGCACAAGTTTTTGACCAATTCGGAGGATAAGAGGCTCTCTCGAATGAACAATGATCGTCTGCTGCGGCCAATTACGGAAGACGAGGTGCTGCAAGCTGAACACGGACTTGCCAGGCACAAATCAGCCGGGCAGGATGGATTAAATAATGACTTCTACAAGGACACGTCTGCTATCATGGTTCCTGGGCTGGTGACCATTAGTAACCAAATTCTAGACGGGGTGGACCTACCACCATCGTTTTTATAGGCGATAATCATTCCGCTACGTAAGAAAGGTGACTCAGACGATGCTATGAATGATCGACCAATTTCGTTATTGCAAACCGGCTACAAGGTCTTTGCAAAAGTTCTGGCGACACGACTACATGTATCTCTTCCTCGGGTCATCAGTGACTCTGAACAAGGCTTCGTTCAAAGAAGAAGCATGGCCAAAACGGTTATGATGATGATGGCACATCTGACGATGGCAAAAGACCAATATGATATGGCAGTGCCTCACAGCAAGTGTATTTTGCTGTTGGACTTTCGAAAGGCCTATGACGCGGTTGACAGAGATTTTCTGTAAGAAACTATGCGACTGCTTGGGTTTGATTCACGCTTCGTCGATCTTCTCCGACGTACCCATACGGGTACAAGGCCAATTTCGTCATCAACGGGGATCATTTAAATCCACTCCAATTGAAGTCTGGTATTGGGCAAGGATGCCCTCTTGCTCCTCTGTTATTTTTGTTGGTCGTGGAGATGTCAAGTCTTTCTCTTCACCAGGATCGGCGTCTTACGGGGTTAGCAGCACCAGGGAGACGGGGGATGACTCGCCCCTTCTCGGCATTCGTGGATGAATCAACTCTGTTCCTTGAACGGGCTGGCCAAATTCTTCATGCTCTTGATATTATACGAGCCTTTGGCGAATTATCTGGCCTACATTTCCAACGGACGAAGAGTCAGATACTTCTTTTAAACCGAGCCATCAAGGTAAAAGAGTATGAGGGTATTGCTGTCGTCCCTCCAGAAACAACAACCAGGTACCTAGGCTTTGAGATCGGGACAGGCGAACTCGTTATCAAAAATTGGGCGGTACGCATCCAGCGGATCCAGCGACACCTACTCACAGCGACACGAGTAGATACGAGTGTGATGAATCGCGTGTTGATCCTCAACTCTATCGTGCTACCGTCCATATTATTCACGGCTATAGTGTTTGACATACCGCGGTGGGCGGAGCTAGAGAATCACAATTTATATAAGCAGTTTTTGTGGGTGCATGCGACGACGACATAAAGGAGTCGCCACAAAGTAAACCCTGGGCTGCTTGTGACTCCTAAGAACGCGGGAGGCATCGGCCTTGCCGACGTATCAGTGGCTATCAAAACTCAACGTATCAAACATGCGATTACTTGGCTAACTCAAAAACCCGACCAATACTCAGCGGCTTGGAGGGTCTGGACTTTCGGAGGTGCCATCAAAGGGGACGTAGCTATCGTGACTCCAATTCAGGCACCACAGCACAAACCATCTCATCGGCGACATCGTCAGGGTCAGCTGTTGCAGGAAAAGATTGGGGAATCAGTGGCGCCATTACCAGAGCAAATAGACGAAATCAATACTTAGGTCAACCGGCACTGGGAGGAGTTGCTCGCAGGGGCCCCCAGCTGGTGGGAAGAAGACGAGTATGTGATTTCGTACCGCAACATCTTTCTAAAACGACTTCTTGGTGCTGACGACATGCCGGACGTTCTACAGAGGTTTTGGACCACGTTTACCTGGAGTGCGAGCCCCTGGATCCGCGATCATAGAGGCAACATGCTGATGATGAGCACGTACACCAAAATCAAGGAATGTATGCCTGAAGCGCTGAAAATTGCGCGTACAGGTCCGTCGTAGTTCATTATGTTGATACCCCAGCCAGCGCCTCAATCTCGGCCCCACAGAGATGAAAAATTACGGCGCTGGGCGACAGCCCTTATGCTATCGTCGCCCGAGTTGCTCATCGGGTCAGAATTGAATGCGCGACCACCACTGGTACTTCGGCACGCACCACCGTTCAAGTCGAGCTATAATTGGAAGCTTCGGGCCAAAGAAATTATTGACGGCCTAGCGACGGTCTGCGCACAAGAATTTTCCCATTCAGTAACGTTGCTTCAAGGACAAGATGGGCTACACTGGTTTGCTAAGGGATCACTTCCACGACTTGACATTTGTAGCCCGATCGAACGCCGGACGGAGATCAACACTCTTCGTAAATGGGGCCTAGTCTTTGAGGCGCACCCGCAACTACACCTGTTTCCGTGGTCGGTACCGGATGTGACGCCAAATCGGTCCGTTACAATGGCTTTAGGTGCCCAAGCTTTCCGGTATTGCGAAAAAGTATTTGCCGCTTCTATCCTGAAATTTGCTGGCCACCTTGAGACAAAGGCTGGAAAGGATGACTGACAACGCGCTTCCTTCATATAAATGCCACGCCAAGTTTGGTCACATGATAATGGCATCTCCGAGTATCAAGTTTGCACGGGTTATCGAGTTGTGTTGGGCCAGCTCAATTTGTACCATACTGGGAGGTCCGAGGACAAAAGTTGTCGAAAGCTTTTAACTTGCAGTGGATGCGATGGTACCATGGAACATATTTATTGGTTATGTCCATGCGCGGTCGCTTTATGGACCAAACTAGTAACGCAGTGGACAGGCGAACGAGAGTCTCGCCAGCACACTCAACAGTTCTTGGTCGCATGCGCTAGAAGACAAGTCCAAGATGTAACGAAACACCGAGCAGGGATCTTGAAGGAACGGTTTCAAGATAATGTAGACGAGGCCGAACGGATCTGAAAGCGAATCTGGCACATCCTTGCCACGGTATGTCAAACTATGCTGTGGACGGACAGAAATGAAGCTGTCTACCGAGCGGCAACCATAAATATCCGTGGGAGCACACAAAGTTGTTGGGCCACCTGCATTTGCCACCTACGAGCTATCGCGAAGCGAGAGCATCGAAAAGTAGCGACCTCAACTCAGGGTGCCATGCTATATGCATGCATCGAGTTGCTAGAGCGAGAACCTACAGGAATGTCAGTATTTACTGGCCCCATGTAACGGGCAGCCCGTTACATGGAATTGTCACTTTAAAGAAACAATGACAATAAAGAATATTAAGTTGAATATTCTTTTAGCAATATCACCGATAGTGGTGATATTGGTGAAGCGACCAAAGGGTCTGCGCATTGGTTGATATCTTGACGATATCAACCCACCAATCGCCGCAGGACGCGCGCAATGAGTGGTGACGAGACATCACCATACACTCAGTTAGATTAACATAATTAAGTCAGGTTAAACAGAGAGACAGTGGTTAAAGACTTAATTATATTAATACAACAGTTTTACTTTTCCCTTATCTACGCTTCCTCGTTTGCCTCGTGTACGCTTGTCGGGGCACGATACCCTTGCGTTAAGTTCACGCAAGGGTGTGCCCCGTTACACCTGGTAGCGCTTTGTAGTTCTTCCAAGGACCACAGCATCCAACATGAACATGTTGGATGATGAAGAGACCTTTCACGCCACGCGTGAAGGGTTTAACCATTTGAGTGACATCGAATAAAGTGCGGTAGAACAAATGAGTTCTACCGTAGGCGAGTTCTCCATTAGCGCCATGTTGGAGTCTCTAGACAGAGACCAACAACATGCCGCTATAGCCAAGTTCATTCAAAATGAACTTGTCGCCGAAAGGGAGAAATTAGCCTCGCTTCACCAGCAAGGCTCTCAACAGGCCGAGCAGTTGAGAGAACTCGGTGCTCAACAGACAGAGCTGTCGAGACAGCAGAAATTCCATGCTGCTGTGGGCGGGACGGCACATGCGCGTCGTCCCGAGGTCATGATAGTTGACATCTCCAAGTACAGTGGAGTCCCGGAGGACTCCCTGTTGCTATGGTTTGTCGAACTCGACAGAGCCCTAAGGGCTCGTCGCGTCGAAGATGAGCAAATGAAACTCACATTTGCTCAGACCCACTTGGCAGTGCGTGCCAAAACTTGGTCTCTGGGACTCGAGAGTAGCGACCCAAATGTGTTTAGGTCGCTAGATGACTTCAAGTCCCGGCTCAGACAAACGTTTGAGCCGCCACGGGCTGAGTTCAGGGATCGTTCAGAGCTCCTGAAACTCAAGCAGGGTAAGCGTGATGTGCACGCTTACGCACAAGATATACGACTCTTCGCGAGTAGTATAACTGCTAACCCAGTACATGAACACACGTTGATTACGGTCTTCATGCAAGGGCTCGCAGAAGGGCCCGTTAGAAGCCACCTGTTCCGCCTTGAGCTGAATACGCTTGAAGAAGCGATATCATCCGCGGAACAGGAAGACTTAAGCATGCTACAGGCTCATGCTAGCTCAAACTCTTATCGTCCACCGAGACGACAGGAGATCGGAGGTCCAGAACCAATGGACCTCTGCTATGTTGAAAACGAGAGACCTCGCTCTTCAAACAACAAGCGATTGCAGAGGTGCAATCGCTGTCAGAAGTTAGGGTACTACGCATATGAGTGTAGTGCTCCACGCCCAGTACCAAACAGTACTGAGCGAAATGGACGACCATTTGCCAGGAAGGGCAATGGGCGTGGGTCCAGCGCTGTTGCGAAACCACAACAGCGAGACGGACCATCAAAAAATGGTCGGGGTCAGTAGGGGCGGAGCGCCCTACTGATCCAGCAACCTTAAGAGAATTTGCAAATCTCTTGACGAAAGTTGCTCCAGATACACAATCATTGTGTGTCTCTGCACCTGGTGATGACGTTTCGCTCATCACCTTGAAGTTGGAAGCGACAAATGATTTGTCGCTTCGTGCCCTAGTAGACTCTTGGGCGTCGAACAACTTTGTTCTTCGCCAGTCACTAGAGGGTCGTAGGCTCAAGTTCGTTGAGCGCGACATTCCCCTCACGAGGATGACGATGCACCTTGCAACAGGCGCATCGATTACCGTTAGGAAACGTGTAGTGGGAATCCACTACACGTTAGAGGGCGAACAGTACGATGATGACTTCATCGTACTAGATCTGGATGACAAATTTGATGTCATCCTGGGATTACTTTGGCTCAGAAATCACGAGCCAAGGGTGAGCTGGCAGCATCGGTCCGTGAAGATGCCTGCCGCTTGTTCATCAGATGGCCATCCGATGAACATCTTGAAGCGTCCACAAGCGTGTGGATGTTCTGCGAGTGAGTGCGATGGCCTCACTTGCGGTTCGGTCGTTTGCATGACCGCACAAGATCACAGATTAGTTAATCACTACACTGTGGAGCAAGCTCCCGGCGGCTGTACGGAAGTACAGGCGGCGCCGAAGGACCACCACTCGAATAAGTCGAGTAAACCGGGACATGGATGCATGCCTAGCGGGCAGCATCTTAGACAAAAGAAACCTGTTGCCTTTAAAGGGCAACAATGAAATCATAGGTCAACTGGAGAGTCGACCGTATAGGATCGGTGTCTTACTGTGGTTGCACAGCCACATTCAGAAGACGTCGAGGGAATGAGTTCCCACGTACTTGAGGAAGGAATTCCTCAAGAGTCACTTGCTGAAGGATCAGGCCCTCAGCAACCTGTGGAAGAAAGTTCCCAGGAAGAAACCGAGACGTTGAACGTCTTGGTCAATGACGGATCAAGTGTAGGCGCTTACACGCTTGATCTGGTTGCGCCTCCGAAGTTAACTTCGAAGATAATTCAACTGCCGACGCTAGAACCGAAACGGTTCTTGCGTGATCTGCGTAGTGGCAAAGTTAAGCATATCTCTATACTCGTCGCAGATAACGAGTACGTTACCGATATTCGATCGGCAACGGTGTTTACTGATACTGAGAGGGTTCTCAGCAGCTCATCGATGGACGAAAGTGTCATCGATGAGAAGACTCGGATTGAGAGATATGAATCTCAATCCTGGGAGTCACTTCATGCAAATCCTTTGTATAAGGATTTGATCGAATTCAAGGATGTGTTTCCTTAATCCGTACCTTGCGAGTTGCCTAAGGACAAAGGCACTCGACACGAGATCGAGCTCAAACCGGGCTCGAAGTACTTTGTCATGAAGCAGTGGCCACTGCCTCGTGAACAAGTACTAGCGATCGACAAGTTCTTTGCCGATCGCTTAGCAGCGGGCCATGTGAGGGAATCGACATCCCCTCACAGCTCTCCGACTTTCTGTGTGCGAAAGGCCACAGGAGGATGGCGGATAGTGCACGCGTTCAACAAGTTGAATGCTGCAACGGTACCGGCTCGGACGCCGGTACCAAGAAAAGACGTCATCATAGATGGTATGTCAAAGGGTACCACCTTTTCGTCCATGGATCTGATGGATGGATTCTATCAGATCCTCATGCGTGAACGGTATGTTCCGTACACAGCAGTGAGCACCCCCAGCGGTATGCTGTGGGAGTGGCTAGTGATGCCACAGGGGCTGGGTAATGCCCCTGCAACATTCAACAGATTCGTTACAAATCTATTGAGACCGGTGCGGGATTTCGCACCGAGTTATTTCGATGACGTGTTCGTCCATAGCCGGGCTATGGATGGAAAGACGGACTTTGAGATTTATAGAAATCACGTTTGTCAGGTTGTTTAACTTATGCGCAATCATAAGTTGTACGCAAACCTCAAGAAGTGTATATTCGCGGCTATCGAAATACCACTTCTTGGGTGCATCGTGGGTAAACACGGCGTACGCCCTGATCCCGAAAAGATCAAGGCGATCACCGACTGACCAGTGCCAGTCGATGTCAAGCGACTAAGGAAGTTTCTTGTTCTAAAGGGGTGCTTGCACAAGTACACGCGCAAATACGCCGAGATGACGGTACATATTTCTTGCTTGCTCAAGAAAAATGTCAAGTGGTCATGGAACTCTAAGTGCCAACGTTCCTTTGAAGGTATCAAGCGGAGCTTGATGCAATAGCCGATCTTGGCGATTGCAGATCAGGACAGACCATTTCATGTGGTCTGTGACGCCAGCGATATTGCGAGCGGCTGTGCGTTACTGCAATTTGATGCAGATGGCGCAGAGCGCGTCAGCTGTTATAAGTCGCGTCAGCTGCAAGCAGCTGAGCGCAACTACATTATAGTGTATGACAAGGAACTCCTTGCCATGAAGTACGTACTGGCTGAGTTTCGCGTCTATCTCTTGGGAGATAGACCGTTTGTTGTCTATACGGACCATGCGTCACTACGCACGGCCGTAAACAGTCCACACCTCTCGCAGATAATGGCGAGGTGGCTGTCCTTCTTCGCGGAGTACAATTTTTCCGTGGAGTATAAACCAGGACGTCTAAATGTCGTCGCTGATGCATTATCACGTCGGCACGACTTCGAGCCAACGTCCCGAGTCACCAGTGAGGCCTTGCCCACTGTTGCGACACTGACAGCCAGTGTTCCGTCGTCAAGCTTACTTGACGACGTACGAAAGGCATACGCGGAAGATAGGGATCTTCTGCGATTGATGGATCATCTGGTGAATCCATCCAGTAAATCCATGAGGGATTTACCGGCTTTGTACCGATCCTCAACGGATCGGTACACAACGCGTAACGGACTGTTATAATATACAGCCGTTGACGGCGACACGCCTTGTGTCGTCGTCCCCACTCATAATGATTTGCGATTGCGCATCATGTATGAGTGTCACGATGCCCCAACAGGTTGCCATCGTGGGAGAGAAAAGACTCACCTCACGGTCAGTCGTGACTTTTACTGGCCACGCCAGTATCAGTTTGTACGCAAGTACATACGTGCTTGCGAGGTTTGTCAACGGGTGAAGCCTAGTCCTTCATCCCGTGCGCCATTGCAGCCTCTGCCTGTTCCGGCAGAGTTCTGGCAGCCGTTTCAATGGACTTCGTCTTCGGGAAACCCGAAGACACTAACAATAATAATAATATTCTTGTGTTTGTGGATCGGTTCAGCAAGATGTACCATCTTGCTGCAGTCCCAGAATTGATCAACGACCACGGCTGTGCGCGTGTCTTGATCGACAATGTGTTTCGACTTCACGGTTTACCCCGTGAACTCGTATCCGACCGTGACCCTCGGTTCACGGCGGCGTTTTGGCAATCCATGTTCCGCACATTGGGAACACGGTTGAAGATGTCAACCTCTGATCATCCCGAAACGGATGGTCAGACGGAACGTGCGAACCGTGTCCTCGAAGAGACATTTCGAGGATATATCCACTCGTTTTCGAGTTGGAGCGAATTCCTTCCAATGGTGAAATTCGCCATCAATAATTCGGTGCATGCTTCAACACAGCACACGCCGTTCTACGTGAATTGATTACGCCATCCACGTGTGCCCGCCCTTATAGAGTGTGACTCTTGGATAAGGGGGGAGGGAGTCGCTCGAGCAAAACCCGTTTTGGCTCTTGCTCATCACGTATCACCGCTCACGCCGATACGTTTGATGCAGATGTCGACGTTGTCGACATCGAGGAAATCGAGCTTAGCTGTAGCGATGACGCTGCTGCTACATCAGACAATGATGACGATGCTGGGATATTCAGCATCGTCAACGACAATGCCAGCGAGGAAGAAGACACCGTCGTTGAAGAAGAGAACGATTTCTTAGCAGTGCGCACGAAGCGCACTGAAAGACAAAACAACGAGTCAGCAGAGAACTTCCTGCTGACTCGAGAGGCGGTAGTCCGTTTCGTTCAGGACTCCATCGATATTGCGGTGGACCGCCAGAAACGGAACGCAGACAATAATGGAAGAGCAAATGTTCTTTCATTTAAGGTTAATGACCTAGTACTACTGTCTACGGTAAACTTACCTGGACATGCAGTCACTAGTGTCGGCAGTAGATTACTACTGCCGAGATACATTGGTTCATTTCGTGAGTTGCATCGCAAGGGCAATGCATACACACTCGAATTGCCACGTAAGATGCGCACGCATCCTACGTTTTACGTGGGGAGGATCAGGCCGTACTGTCGGTACGAGCCTTCTTCTTCCGATGAAGATAGCCCCCACGTTCAAGAACATCCATCAAGTTCTTGCGTTCGCGCTCCAGACGATCCGTCTGGTCGCGCAGATAAGATACCTCGGAACTCAACCGAGATATCTCCCCGCGAGCTGTCGCCAGCTCACCGGAAAGGGAGCGGACATCCCGCTCGACCTGAAGCTGCGCTGTGGCGTAATCGGCGCGGTCTCTCGCCCGATCAGCCTCGCGATCCTTGCGGTTCTTCCGCACGGTATCAGTCAAAGAGTAGCGCCGGTCGCGCTCGTGCTTCAAGTCATCGCGCAATTCATCGATTGCGCGATCCATCTCGTAAGGGTCGAGATGGTGAGCAGAATCATCTGGAGGAGGTCTTTCCTCCTCCACCACATCCTTTGGTGGATTCTCACGGTGGTCAACGCTTTCTAGTGGAGCGAATCTTGAATCACCGTGACGATTCAGGATCAAGGACGAGCTACCTCGTCCAGTGGCGGGGGTATCCACCCTCTTGGAACAGCTGGGAGCCCCGCTCTCAGCTGTTGATGGACGTTGAAGGTCTCGTACACCAGTATGACGAGAATCATCCGATTAATCCGAGGGCCCATCGGTAAACACGCGCCCTAGGCGCTTGTAGATGGATTGCAAGTTTGCAATCGAGTCACGCATCTCAGCCGAGATGTGTGCCCTTCCCCAGGGCGAACGTAGGGAATACACGTCCCTTTGCGCACGTTGCGAGTTGTCGCCACAGCTCGCACAAGGATCACCCCAAGTGAGGCATGGAATGCCGGCCTCACTCGACAAACAGTGCAACCGGTACCTGGCACCGGTTGGCGTTCGCCTTTCGAACCTGAGGCGTACTGCCTCAAGCTTCTTAAGCCACCCTTCTCGTCCAAAATTATTGACATTTTCGACGATGGCGTTCCACGCTGCCAAAAGCGAGTTCTTGTCACGCTTTTGGTTGCCGTTATACCATCGATGTCTAAGAAAGACATCGAGATAAAAGTCTTCTTCAGCGCGAAAGTTTCTCGCGCTGGGTCCTAAGCCATGAAGCTCAGTCGCATCGAATATGGGTATTCGATGGTGTTGGTTTGTCTCGTGAGACAAGCTATTGATGAGCCGTTCGGGCAGACGCCACGGCTTCGGCTCATCACGCTTCATAGTGGTTACTCTGTCGGTACCACAGCTCCCAGAATGACGACGGCTCACGCCATCGTCATCACGCTCGTGCGAGAAGCACGAGTCGGCGGTGGTAAGGAGTAATACTCCTCACCACTCTGATCACCTTCATCATCACTGTCGAACAGACTGTGTCGCAACTCACGAGTCCGTTCGTTCGGCAGTGGCCTTGTCGAACGATGAGGCGTCGCCGGTAATCGAGACGACTCTTGAACATTCCCAAGTCAGACACGTCTGACTCGCCAGAGTAGATGACCTCAATGTCGGGGTCATCATGTGCACGCGGTGTTGTACCGCGTGCACCTGCAGCACTTCTTGCTGCAGGCGAAGAAGGAGCAGCAGACGACGAATCGTCTGACGCAGAAGCTGGCACAGGCACAGACTCTGTGTGCCTTGCGTCACCCCGCATAGACATTTTATCTATGCGAGGTCAGGTTAAGATATGAACGGAAGTGACCCAACAAGTGCTCCATATCCCAATAATGACCAATGAGTGGTCACCATAATTTTGATAGTCACACAGTGACTATCAGTTAAGAGGGGTGATGTAACGGGGCAGCCCGTTACATGGAATTGTCACTTTAAAAGAAACAATGACAATAAAGAATATTAAGTTGAATTTTCTTTTAGCAATATCACCGATAGTGGTGATATTGGTGAAGCGACCAAAGGGTCTGCGCATTGGTTGATATCTTGACGATATCAACCCACCAATCGCCGCAGGACGCGCGCAATGAGTGGTGACGAGACGTCACCATACACTCAGTTAGATTAACATAATTAAGTCAGGTTAAACAGATTGACAGTGTTTAAAGACTTAATTATATTAATACAACAGTTTTACTTTTCCCTTATCTACGCTTCCTCGTTTGCCTCGTGTACGCTTGTCGGGGCACGATACCCTTGCGTTAAGTTCACGCAAGGTTGTGCCCCGTTACGCCCCAGTCATGGTAAGGCCCCGAGTCACCTACCGGCGATCACGGCATGGCTTAAGATATACCACAGATCTTGCACATAGTTAGCATAACCATGGAAATAGACAACCTGAACTACCACCATGTTCTCACAGTATCTCGTTCGTGGCTACGGCCGCTTATTATTATTGCCGCGGGCACTTCCCAATTTGGGCTCTCCGAGCATCAACGGGCCGGGACAAAGACCTCCTAAGCGCCACTTATCTGGCCCCCTTACCTTCGACGGGAAGTCCCCCCTTAGTGGGGGCAAAATTACAGGGGGGAGGCCTTTCTCCGCTGCGCGTGATACGGGAGGCACCGCAGCGTGAGACTCGAGAGGGAAGCAATCCTCCGGTATCCCGCGGTGTGGGGTATATCGACGGACGGTCGAACCCCTGCACCCAAGGCGCAAGCGAGTTCCTGCTATTTTCCGTCCGTCTTCTCCAGTCACCGACCCGTTCGCCTAGCGCGGGTCCCGGTCCCACGAAGAAAACTCGCCAAGAACGTGATTTTGATCGGAACCTTCCAGGTGCACCAGCGGCCTATCGGGGGTGAACGGTTTGGTACCCGGCGTTTTCTGCGATTGTCGCGCCCTGTCTGCTCCCAGGACTGGATTTTCATTTATACGTGCCCTTTGCAGAGTGCCCCCCGTGAAGCCCGACGTCTTGAGCAAGCAGAATGAGAAGCGAAGAGAAGAACGACATTTTATGGTAGAAGATTAGAGAGAGATCCATACAGACATCTTAGCGCAGTCAAAACGACCCAATCGACAGTCGGATCCTCATCCTCCTTCTAATTATTGACGCGGGCGTGAGCTGGTGGTAGATGCTGAGCCCGAAGCTCGTGCATTCATTGGATGACTTGTCGGATAACAGTTGGCACTACTGCTCTGCCAAAGTAATTTATGCAGATGAATATCACTGTAGCAACACTTTCCTCATTGATCCCATTTGTAGTGAAGCTACACATCTCCTTAAGTCAGAGGAAGACTTAACGCTCAATGAGCAACTTCAGGTTCAGAGAACCCGACATAAAGAGTCAACAGCTCAGAGAGCTTAAGGTTTGGTTCAGAGAACCCGACTCAAAGAGTCAACAAGCTCAGAGAGATTACGGTCCCTGTTCCAGGGGGACCAAACGATTCAGAGAATCGACGCACAGAGTGCACAAAGGGTAGCTTCCTTAACAAGGGGTTGCTACCTCCTCAAACGATCACAAGACGCCGCAGAGAGGCACGTGTCTTTCGGATCAAAATGGGAACTGGACTTTATTTCTTCTTTTTACCTAAAAGAACACCTTAGAACAGCGTAATTAACCTACTCGCTAATTTCCTAAACAAAACGATCAAAAGATCTCACAATCAATGGTTGACAGACATCAGTCTTCAACAATTGATAATGTATTCTAATTTCACTTTAAAGGGGATCCCATCCCTTGTGTGCACCACACCTATTGTCGACTACCAGTCGACGTGTAACCCCTTCACACATTTGCTTGTATGTTTCCGCACGAAAAATTAGACGATACGCAGTTAGATAACGAAAAAAAGAAAACAGTCTCATCGGCTGAAAATGACACAATTTTATTGCAATCCATGACTAAGAAATGCGCAAGGCAAGACGATAGCCCGTGAAACAAGCAATGGCAGCAAGTGGGTTCAATATTCATTTTTGGCCCTTTTGTGCCCATTGTTAACATACGATAGCTTACCTGCTCCCACCGTGCCTCGATTGATTCGTCTTGTTTTGCAGCTATAGAATCCTGAAATTCCGTTCTCGACCAAACTTTCACTTGTTAACCAGCAAGGATTGTTCAGGGTCAACAAGTGGGGTGACAACCGTGGTCAGGGCTTCGCGCCTGGGCTCGGCAGTTCTACTGGCCCATACCGTGTTGGAGGATTTGGTGCTGAAAAGCGCGGAGTTGTCAAGAACGTATGGGGCCGTATGGGTCTTACCGCGCCCGACATTCTCGCACCTGATCCACCTGAAGTGGCACATCTGTAAGCACTAGACCGCCATATCTGTTTAGCCAAGGTGACCAGGGTATCTTCGGGGGACAAGGTGGATACGGTACGCATCCACCTTGTGCCGCTATATACGGTCAGGGACCGTACCATCCCCAATCTTTCCAACACTCATTGCAGCAAGAATACGGTAGCCCTAGCAAGTAAGATAGCAACGAGTCCTCGAGTGATGACGAAGCGAATGTCAACGTCGACGAGCATTATAAGTTAGCTTCGGCTGTCTTTGGCGGCATTCTCGGTGCACCGGCTCCAATGCCTGGGGCTCGACGCGTCGGGCCGAACGCACGCTCCACGATTACTGCTACCCGTCAAGCAAGTCGTACTTTCACGCGTCGTGTATTGAGCCGGAGAGACCAGCAGAAGCAGCAGACTCCTCCAGACTAAGCCTCGATCGAAACAGCTCCGCCTCCGCAACAACATCGCGCGAAGGTCAAACGAATCTGCTTAATATCTCATTTCGCGCGCCCGTAGCTTCACAAGGCCCAGTTGCGTTCCAGCTGCCACTGCCGTCACAAAAGCACCAACAGCCGCAGCCAATGGGACTGCTACAGCAACAACAGCCGATGATGAACGCATACCCGCTTGGAATGGGCCCACTGCTTTCACTTGCGCGTGTTCCCGAAGGCGTCTCGCCAGCTGCTTCATTCGATCCTTCTCCAGTATTATGCCACATTTAATTATAGCTGCAAAACAAGACGATTTAATAGAAGCATGGTGGGAGCTGGTAGTGTATGTTAAACAGGGTACAAAAGGGCTAAAAATGTAAATTTAACTCACTTGCTGCCTCATTTGCTGTCATTGTTTGTTTCACTGCTGCCGCATCTCCTCTACTGACAATGTGCCAGCATTAAAACCAGGGTAGATGCAATTGTAGCTGTTGCCTTGTGCGTGATTAGAAAGATGCTGGTGCGAAAACACGCTGATCACTACGTTCTGTACGAAGACGTCCCTATCTAGATGGACGGCCGTATTATTATTGCGTAGCAGCATATAACTGACTGCCTATTGCGATTTTCTATGACTAGCGTGTAGTCTTAGCATTAAGGTTTGGATGGTAGACGCAACATCTCCATGAACAAGAAGCGGCAATTCTTAATTTAGCATTTTACTGTGAAACAAGAATCATGAGAAGAATTGTAGCACAGCAACTATAGGATGTATCCCTCTACTAGGAGCGCATGTCATCGTGTGTATCGCATATTCTCAACGTTTCGCATCGAAATGTCCGTCAACGATCTGCCACATAGTCATGCTTGATCATTCCAGTGTAGCTTACGCGCGAGAAAAGTCGCTGCAGCTCTAAATTTGGCATCACGAAGAAGAACAACGACATAATTATTACGTTCTTGCAGGTTTCGGCACATTATGTTGACCTGGCATATAGGTAGGTAAGGTATGTAGTACCTCGACTCGTTATCACCGTAAGCAGGCGTCAAACAAGGAGTCCGATGAAGCGCTGACGAAAGTGTTGTCGATAGGAAGTGAGCAAGAGAACGCTTAGATTTCACACTTCGCATTTGATATCACATGTTTCAATCTTGCAATTTCGCTTGTATCGTCTTGACGCACCTTGCATTGTACATGCTCTCAGTTCAGGCGAAGGTATAGAATATATGTTGACGATGTTTATCTTGTCAGACGTGCACCTACCTTGAACGGGGTAGCCCGTTACATGAAATTGTCATTCAAACAATTTGACAATAAATAATATTACGTCGAACATGCTTATACCAATATCACAGATATGGTGATATTCTTGGGATGACCGAAGGGTCTACTCATTGGGTGATGTCGTGATGATATCAACCCACCAATCGCTGCTAGACGCACGCAATGGGTGGTGAGTGTACGTCATCATACATTTAGTTATATTAGTATAATTAAGTCAGGACAACAGAGATTCAAGAAAGTTATAGGACTTAACTATATTAATACAGTTTTACTTTTACCAAGAGACTCGTCTGACTACTTAGTCTCCCTTCCTTCCTCTGTGTTCCTTAAACAACTAGCAGGGCACTGTCGACCACTGTCGTCAGTGGAAGTATACTCCGTACTGGTCAACCAGTACGTAGTCAACAGTGCCCCATTACACGTGGTAGCACTTTGTAGTCCGTCCAAGGACCACTACCCCATCGCCCAACATGAAAATGTTGGACGATGTAGACGGCGACAGCTTTCACGGAACCCGTGAAAGCTACTCCCATTTGAGCGACATCGAATGGAGTGCAATCGAACGAATGAGTTCGACCGTTGGCAAGGAAGCCATATGGGCCATGCTATCCTCAAGGGATAGGGACCAGCAACGTGTCGTCATTGGCAAGTTCTTGCAACGAGAACTTGATGAGTCGCGAGCGCAATTGACCTTGTTGCAACAACAAGATCACCAGCGGACCGAAGCACTGAGACACCAACAGTCTCAGTCCGCAGAGCCGACGCATGAGAGTCGACGGGAGTCTTTAAACTAGAGATTTCCAAGTATCGGGGAGTCGAGGAAGACTTCCTGTTGGGGTGGTTCGTCGAGATGGACGATGCCATCGATGCTCGTCGAATCGACGATGATCGAACGCAAGTCTCATTCGCTCAGTCTAACCTGGCAGAAGAAGCCAGAGCTTGGGCCCTGAACCTCAAGTTGCACGACCCAAATGTGTTTGGGTTGTTAAGGATCTTCAAGACCCTGCTCAGTGAGACGTTCCAGCCGCCCAGAGCAGAGTTCCGGACTCTTCCGGAGCTCCTGCAACTCAAGCAGGGTAAGCGTAAGGTTCACGCTTACGCTCAACATGTACGCTACCTTGCAAGCTGCATGGTAGTGAACCCTGTGAGTAAGTTTGTGTTGATTACAATCCTTATTTAAGGGCTGTCCGATGTTCCCGTCAGGGACCACCTGTTCCGCGGAGAGATAAAGACGCTCTTAGAGGCAATCTTCGCAGCGGAGCAAGAAGATTATAGCGTGAAACAGTCTCACGATACGTTGACCCCGCATCGTCCACAGAGACGATTAGCAGTCGGAGGTCCAGAACCAATGGACCTCTGTCAAGTCGAGGTCAAGAAACCTCGCCCTATGAACGACAAGCGAATGGTGAGACGCCATCGCTGTCACGATTTGGGACATTATGCATACGAAAGCAGTGTCCCCCGCTCAGGAACTCGCGGTAATGAGCGCGGTATGCACCCACCAGCAAAAAATTGGAGGGCGAGGGTCCGTTGCTGTTGCGAAGTCGCAACAGCGAGGTGGACCATAAAAAACGGTCGGGATCAGTAAGGGCGGAGCGCCCTACTGATCCCACAACATCAAGAGAATTTTCAAAAATCCTGAAGAAGGTTGCTCCCGACACACATTTTCTGTGTGTCTCTGCACCTGGTGATGAGGTGTCTCTCATCACCTTGAAGTTAGAAGTGAAAAAAAGACTTGTCACTTCGCGCCCTAGTTGACTGTGAGGCGTCGAAAAATTTGTTCGTCGCTAGTCGTTAGAGGTAGGAAGTTTTAACTTCTTGGAGCGGGAGATCCCTCTAACGAAGATGAAGGTGCGCCTAGCGAAAGGCGCATCGATCACTGTGAAGAAACGTGTAGTCGGAATCCACTACACGTTAAAAGGCGAGCAGTAGGATGATGATTTCGTCGTGCTTGAACTAGATGACAAGTTCGACCCCATCTTAGGGTTGCCTTGGCTTAGGAAATACGAGCCAAGGGTGAGTTGGCAGTATCGATCGGTTACGATACCTGCCACTTATTCCTCAGATAACCACCTGACGAATATCTTGGAACGCCCACACTCACGTGGGTGTACTAAGGGTGAGTGCGATGGCCTCACTTGTGGTACGGTCGTTAGCACGACTGTACAAGAACACAATATAGATGATCACTACATTGTGGAGAAAGCTCACCCCGAACCTGTGAAAGTGATTTCCCAGGAGGTAATCGAGACACTGAATGTCTTGGTTAATGATGAATCAAGTGTAGGCGCTTACACGCTTGATCTGGTTGCGCCTCCGAAGTTAACTTCGAAGATAATTCAACTGCCGACGCTAGAACCGAAACGGTTCTTGCGTGATCTGCGTAGTGGAAAAGTCAAGCATATCTCCATACTCGTCGCAGATAACGAGTACGTTACCGATATTCGATCGGCAACGGTGTTTACTGATACTGAGAGGGTTCTCAGCAGCTCATCGATGGACGAAAGTGTCATCGATGAGAAGACTCGGATTGAGAGATATGAATCTCAATCCTGGGAGTCACTTCATGCAAATCCTTTGTATAAGGATTTGATCGAATTCAAGGATGTGTTTCCTTAATCCGTACCTTGCGAGTTGCCTAAGGACAAAGGCACTCGACACGAGATCGAGCTCAAACCGGGCTCGAAGTACTGTGTCATGAAGCAGTGGCCACTGCCTCGTGAACAAGTACTAGCGATCGACAAGTTCTTTGCCGATCGCTTAGCAGCGGGCCATGTGAGGGAATCGACATCCCCTCACAGCTCTCCGACTTTCTGTGTGCGAAAGGCCACAGGAGGATGGCGGATAGTGCACGCGTTCAACAAGTTGAATGCTGCAACGGTACCGGCTCGGACGCCGGTACCAAGAAAGGACGTCATCATAGATGGTATGTCAAAGGGTACCACCTTTTCGTCCATGGATCTGATGGATGGATTCTATCAGATCCTCATGCGTGAACGGTATGTTCCGTACACAGCAGTGAGCACCCCCAGCGGTATGCTGTGGGAGTGGCTAGTGATGCCACAGGGGCTGGGTAATGCCCCTGCAACATTCAACAGATTCGTTACAAATCTATTGAGACCGGTGCGGGATTTCGCACCGAGTTATTTCGATGACGTGTTCGTCCATAGCCGGGCTATGGATGGAAAGACGGACTTTGAGATTTATAGAAATCACGTTTGTCAGGTTGTTTAACTTATGCGCAATCATAAGTTGTACGCAAACCTCAAGAAGTGTATATTCGCGGCTATCGAAATACCACTTCTTGGGTGCATCGTGGGTAAACACGGCGTACGCCCTGATCCCGAAAATATCAAGGCGATCACCGACTGGCCAGTGCCAGTCGATGTCAAGTGAACTCGTAAGTTCCTTGGCTTAGCGGCGTACTTGCACAACTACATGCGCAATTACGCCGAGAATGAGTGCCAGCGCTCCTTTGAGCGTATATATATAAAAGCTTGATGCAATCGCCCATCTTGGCGATTGCCGACCAGGACAGACCGTTTCACGTGGTCTCTGACGCCAGCGATTTTGCTATCGGCTGTGCGTTGATGCAAAACGACATAAATGGCTCAGAGCGCGTCGTCGGTTATCAATCGCGTCAGTTGCAACCAACTGAGCGCAACTACATTATAGTGTATGACAAGGAACTACTTGCCATGAAGTACGCACTGGCTGAGTTTCGCGTCTATCTCTCGGGATATAGACCGTATATCGTCTATACGGACCATGCGTCACTACGCACGGCCTTAAACAGTTCACACCTCTCGCGAAGAGTGGCGAGGTGGCTGTCCTTCTTCGCGAAGTACAATTTTTCCGTGGAGTATAAACCAGGACGCCTAAATGTCGTCGCTGATGCATTATCACGTCGGCACGACTTCGAGCCAACGTCCCGAGTCACCAGTGAGGCCTTGCCCACTGTTGCGACACTGTCCATCAGTGTGCCGTCGTCGCCGTTACTCGACGACGTGCGGAAAGCATACGCAGGAGACACGAATCTCCTCCGTTTGATGGGTCACCTTGCGAACCCATCCCGGAAATCCTTGTCGGATTCGCCGGCTCTGTACCTTTCCTCTTGAATCGGTACTCGACTCGCAATGGCCTGCTGTACTATACAGCATTTGCCGACGACACGCCTCGTGTCGTCGTTCCCGATCATGATGACTTGCGATTACGCATCATGTTCGAATGTCACGATGCGCCTTCTGGCGGGCACCGTGGACGTGGAAAGACCTAACTCACGGTCAGTCGTGACTTTTACTGGCCCCGCCAGTATCAGTTTGTCCGCAAGTACATTCGTTCTTGCGAGGTCTGTCAACGGTTGAAGCCTATTCCTTCATCCCGTGCACCGTTACAACCTCTGCCGGTCCCGGCAGAGTGTTGGGAGTCCGTGTCCATGGACTTTGTCTTTGGTTTTCCCGAAGACACTAACAATAATAATGGTATTCTTGTGTTTGTGGATCGTTTCAGCAAAATGGTACATCTTGCTGCAGTCCCAGAATTGATCAACGACCACGGCTGTGCTCGTGTCTTCATCGACAGTGTGTTTCGACTTCACAGTTTACCCCGTGAACTCGTATCTGACCGTGACCCTCGGTTCACGGCGGCGTTTTGGCAATCCATGTTCCGCACATTGGGAACACGGTTGAAGATGTCAACCTCTGATCATCCCGAAACGGATGGTCAGACGGAACGTGCGAACCGTGTCCTCGAAGAAATTCTTCGTGGTACGCCTACTCCTTTTTACATTGGAGTGAGTTCTTGCCGATATTTGAGTTTACCATCAACAAATCCGTGCATGCGTCCACAACGCATACGCCGTTCTACGTGAATTGCTTACGTCACCCACGTATTCCCGCCCTCATACAGAGTGACTCTGGGTTAAGGGGGGAGGGAGTCGCTCGAGCAAAACCCGTTTTGGCTCTTGCTCATCACGTATCACCGCTCACGCCGATACGTTTGATGCCGATGTCGACGTTGTCGACATCGAGGAAATCGAGCTTAGCAGTAGCGATGACGCTGCTGCTACATCAGACAATGATGACGGTGCTGGGATATTCAGCATCGTCAACGACAATGCCAGCGAGGAAGAAGACACCGTCGTTGAAGAAGAGAACGATCTCTTAGCAGTGCGCACGAAGCGCACTGAAAGACAAAACAACGAGTCAGCAGAGAACTTCCTGCTGACTCGAGAGGCGGTAGTCCGTTTCGTTCAGGACTCCATCGATATTGCGGTGGACCGCCAGAAACGGAACGCAGACAAGAATGGAAGAGCAAATGTTCTTTCATTTAAAGTTAATGACCTAGTACTACTGTCTACGGTAAACTTACCTGGACATGCAGTCACTAGTGTCGGCATTAGTAAACTACTGACGAGATACATTGGTTCATTTCGTGAGTTGCAGCGCAAGGGTAACTTTAAACGATCGAATTGCATCATAGGATGGGCACGCATTTTACGTTTTATGTTGGTCGTCTCCGCCCGTACCATCAGTACGAGGTCTCTTGCGAGAACGGAGATAACAGGCGCGCTCAAGAATCCCTAACAGATTCTTGTGATCACGGACCAAACACTGAAGTTGGTCCTTCGTCGAAAGGAGTTGGTCCTTCATCGACATGGCCTCGCGCCGAGCCGTCTCTAGCTCGTCGCGCAAACGACGCCTCTCGCGTTCACTCTCAAGCTAAGGGAGCGCGAATTCCGATCGGCACGAAGACATCGCACGTCCGACTGCAAGGCGTGCCGACGAGTGAATTTGTGATCGACGTCCTCCCTCAGCTCGGTCAGGTAACGCTCGTGGTTACCCAAAGTCTCGTGCAGGCCCGGCGGATGAGCCGGACCTTGTCTTTCCACCGCCACCGGAACCACTGGTGGATTCCCACGTTGGTCAACGCTTTCTTGTGGAGTGATCTTGAACCACCGTGGCGATTTAAAATCAAGGACGAGTCACCTCGTCCGGTGGCGTGGGGACCCACCTTCCTTTGACAGCTGGGAACCTCGATCCCAGCTGATGGCTGACGTTGAAGGTCTCGTCCATCAGTATAGAGAGACTCATCCGATAGGTCCTGTGTCCCATCGGTAAACACGCGCCCTAGGCGCTTGTAGACGGATTGCAAGTTTGCGATCGCGTTCCGCATCTCAGCCGATATGTGTGCCCTTCCCCAGGGCGAACTTAGGGAATACACGTCTCTATGTGCACGTTGCGAGTTGTCGCCACAGCTCGCACAAGGATCACCCCAAGTGAGGCAAGGAATGTCTGCCTCACTTGCCAAACAATGCAACCGGTACCTTGCACCGGTCGGCGTTCGCCTTTCAAACCTGAGGCGTACTGCCTCAAGCTTCTTAAGCCACCCTTCTCGTCCAAAATTCTTTACGTTTTGGACGAAGGCGTTCCACGCTGCCAAAAGCGAGTTTTTGTCACGCTTTTGGTTGCCATTGTACCATCGATGCCTAAAGAAGGCATCGAGATAAAAGTCTTCTTCAGCGCGAAAGTTTCTCGCGCTGGGTCCTAAGCCATGAAGCTCAGTTGCATCGAATAATGGAATTCGATGGTGCTGGCTCGTCTCGTGAGACAAGCTATTGATGAGCTGGTCGGGCAAGCGCCACGGCTTGAGCTCACCACGCTTCAATGTAGTACCTGTTTCGGTACGACGGCTTTCAAAATGACGATGGCTCTCGCCATCGTCATCACGCTCTTGCGGGGAAGCACGAGTTGATACTGGTGAGGTATAGTATTCCTCACCATCGAGTTCAACATCACTGCCGAACAGACTGTGTTGCATTTCACGAGTCCGATCGTTCGACAGTGCTCTTGTCGAACGATGAGGCACCGCCGGTGATCGGGATGCCTCTGGAACGTTGCGCGAGTCAGGTACGTCTGACTCGCCATAATTGATGACCTCATTGTCAAGGTCATCATGTGCACGTGGTGCGATACCGCGTGCGTCTGCAGCACCTTCTACTGCAGACGGAGAACAAGCAGCAGGCGAAGAATCGTCTGCCGCAGAGGCTGTCACAGCAGCAGGCTGTGTGGTCTTCGAATCACCTTGCATCGACATGTTAACTATGCGAGGCAGGGTCAGGAGTGAATTGGTCTGACCAAACGAGTGCTCCCTGTCCCACTGGTGTCCAACGGGTGGCCACTAGGTTTTCGATAGTCATGGTGACTATCAGATAAGGGAGGGGTGATGAAACGGGGTAGCCCGTTACATGAAATTGTCATTCAAACAATTTGACAATAAAGAATATTACGTCGAACTTTCTTTTAACAATATCACAG
Source organism: Hyaloperonospora brassicae (assembly GCA_947650285.1). Classification (NCBI taxonomy): domain Eukaryota; phylum Oomycota; class Peronosporomycetes; order Peronosporales; family Peronosporaceae; genus Hyaloperonospora; species Hyaloperonospora brassicae. The sequence continues at coordinate 34,670 of CANTFL010000006.1, forward strand.
ATATGGTGATATTCTTGGGATGACCGAAGGGTCTACTCATTGGGTGATATCGTGATGATATCAACCCACCAATCGCTGCTAGACGCGCGCAATGGGTGGTGAGTGTACGTCATCATGCATTTAGTTATATTAGTATAATTAAGTCAGGACAACAGAAATTCAAGAAAGTTATAGGACTTAATTATATTAATACAGTTTTACTTTTACCAAGAGACTCGTCTGACTACTTAGTCTCCCTTCCTTCCTCTGTGTTCCTTAAAACACCTAGCAGGGCACTGTCGACCACTGTCGTCAGTGGAAGTATACTCCGTACTGGTTAACCAGTACGTAGTCAACAGTGCCCCGTTACATACCTGCTTTATATTACGCTAAAAACAGGACAAACAACAAATTGCGATTCCTAATCCACGTCAGTGACTAGAATATACAACGCCAGGCTAATGATGTCCATAACGCTCACAGAAGTCATTGCCATTACAGCGCTTGGAAGGCATAAAGATGCTGGCCTGGACGGCTCGAATGACGACTTTCTGAAAAAATATAAGCACTTCTGGCACCTGTCCTCGTCACAATAGGCAACGAGCTCTTGCAAGGCCGGGCCCCTCCTACTTCATTTCTTTAAGGTCTTATCATTTATCTTCGTAAGAAGGGCGATTCTATGAATGCAATGTATTACAGGCCCATCGCTCTGCTTCAGACCGGCTACAAAATTGTTGCTAAGGTGATCTCGTGTCGGGTCCAAGACGTCATTGGAGTTCCTGTTCAGGACACGTAACAGGGTTTCGTCCATGGCAGACAACTATCCAAAACTGTCATAATGATGATGGCCCCCTTACAGTCGGCGGCGTATGAACCAGAGCTTGATGCAGCATCGAGTAGAGCTATTTTGCTCCCCGACTTTCGAAAAGCATACGATACGGTATCGCGGGAATTTTTATTCGAAGCGATGCGGGCATTTGGGCCTGATGGAATTTTTATCGCGATGGTACGATGTAACGGGGCACTGTTGACTACGTACTGGTTAACCAGTACGGAGTATACTTCCACTGACGACAGTGGTCGACAGTGCCCTGCTAGGTGTTTAAGGAACACAGGGGAAGGAAGGGAGACTAAGTAGTCAGACGAGTCTCTTGGTAAAAGTAAAACTGTATTAATATAATTAAGTCCTATAACTTTCTTGAATCTCTGTTGTCCTGACTTAATTATACTAATATAACTAAATGTATGATGACGTCCACTCACCACCCATTGCGCGCGTCTAGCAGCGATTGGTGGGTTGATATCATCACGATATCACCCAATGAGTAGACCCTTCGGTCATCCCAAGAATATCACCAAATCTGTGATATTGTTAAAAGAAAGTTCGACGTAATATTCTTTATTGTCAAATTGTTTGAATGACAATTTCATGTAACGGGCTACCCCGTCACATACGACACTTACACACCAACACCACGGCGAGATTTCTAGTCAATGGCATTTTATCCGACCCCACACCTGTCCGCACGGGTATCCGACAGGGTTGCCCGTTAGCGCCACTTCTATTTCTGCTGGTGGCCGAAATTCTGGCTATCGCATTGGTACAAGCGCCCATGGTTCAAGTCCTGCGTCATCCCCTGTGCCCTGATCACGAGCAGAAATTTTCTGCTTTTGTCGATGACTCAACCGTCTTTGTTCACCGGGCTGATCAGCTACCACATGTCCTATAAATTGTTCACCGGTTTGGTGCGCTGTCGGGACTATGTGTGCAACCGGCGAATATTGTTCTGATCCTGCTTAATACGGCGGTGGATCTCACGGACTACGTCGGGATTCCAGTGCTTCGCCACGGAGATACTACTCGATACTTAGGGTATCAAGTCGGAACAGGGAACTTAGAGGGTGCCAACTGGGCATTACGAATCAGGAATATCAAGAAGCGTCTAGCGACTGCTGCAACCATCTCTTCGAGTGTGGCCGTCAAATTTTGCTGTTGAATTCAATTATGCTACCAGCAGTGCTGTTCACTTCGGCCGTCTTTCGTTTGCCCCATTGGGCCAGGAGCGAACTGTACAACCTTCAAAAACATTTTTGTGGAATCACTCAACGTCTACGGACAGCAGCAGACACAAAGTAAATCCAGGTCTGCTTTACACACCCTAGGGGAGCGGGGGGCATCGGCCTTATCTCCATTGACGTTGCCGTCAGTACGCAAAATTAAAGCACGCCACGCAGTGGCTTATTCGGAAACCCGGTCGTTTTTTTCAAGCCTGGCTCGCGTGGTCATTTCCGCACCGTTCCACTTCCGGGTCGTGGAGTTTGTCTCCGGCTTTTCCGTCCCACCGGCGCAGCCCCGAAACTCTCGGTCCACAGCCAAACATCAGATCGGAATTATGCTCCTGGCTTGCTCCCGGGAGGGAGAAGTGGAAGCGGGTCCAAGTGAACCACATGACCTCCGTCCAAAGGCTGCTGCTGCACCTGGTTGCATCTAGGTCGGGGCAGACGCTCTTGCTGCAATATCATGACGCGGTACCAAACCTCACGGATACGTTCACACCGGAGCACAAGACTTTCTGGGTGACTTACCGCTGATATTTGAATCAGTGGACTGTTGATGGCAAGGGCCGGACCCTCTCACCGAGGGTTTATGTTGGAAACTGGATGCAAGTCAACGGTGGGCAATGAAGTAAAGGGTGGCGGTTGACAATACTTTTTACAGGGAAGGTTTTATCTGGAAGGTATAGTTGACAATACCTTTTACAGGGAAGGTTTATCTGGAAGGTATTTCGTAGAAGATTCCTCCTGACATGAAGACATGCATTGAGTAGACTCAGTCCAAAAGTTTCCCTCCAGTAAACAAGTTGTTTGTGAGTGCGTAGCCATTGTTTTCCTTTATCCATACTCTATTAGGGTTATGAGCCCAAGGACGACCTGCTATTAAGAGAAGCGCTAAACAAGACTACACTACAACAACTATACCATGTATTCCTCATCGGACTCTGAGGACGGCGAGAGAAAAAGACACAAGGAGATTAAGTTGGGATCGCAAGGCACTCCAGTTAATTGGAATGGAGAAGACTGGACCTTCTACAAGCACGCGATGCTCAACGCATTCGAGCAAAACCTACTCGATGAGATCGCAGCAGGAGGCGTTGTGGAGGACGCATCCTGGAATCAAGCCAAGAAGGACAAGTTCAAGAAGAGTCAAGCCGAGGTGAAGATTCTTATTCAAGGCTCGTTGTCGATGAAGCTGGCCAAGCAGGTGATGTCGAAGAAGACAGGAACCGAGATGTGGCACGAGCTCTGCTCAATTTTTGAAGGGAAGCAAAACTCAGCCATGATAGCGCAGAAAGTGTACCGCCTCCAAAGCGAGCTACACAGGACCCATTTGCGTCCAAATGGTGACGTGAGAAGTCATTTGTACACTTTGTTCGACATCAAAGACCAGCTCGAGGACTTGAATTCTCCTGTAAATGATTTACAGATGGTGGACATGATGCTGCGCAGTCTCCCGACGCAGATGTGCTATAATGAACTCAGAAGAAAGGTATTATTTAGCTCAAATATGAGTAAATATACGCCTGAGATAGTTCGCGAGATGATATTCACCGCCGAGTCGCGCAGTAAAGACTGGGAAAGCTATGCATTCGGGAGCGCTCAAGGCAAGAAGAAGCCAAATGGTCCAACTACTGGAACGAGAGGTGGCATGAGGCAAACCTTGAGAGACGATAAGACGAGAAAAATCAATAATCATGATTTTGAGTGTCATCATTGTGGAGGTAAAGGCCATTACAAGAGAAATTGTCCACAATTGATGAATGAAGAGAAGTCGCGTGGAAGAAAAAGTGCTCACGCAAAGTACGCCAACTCTGGTAGCAAGACGAAAATGGAAGAGAAGGGCGAGCCTTTATTGCAACGCAAGGTGCAAGCAGATAAGCGTGACGTGGTGATAGGAGAAGCTACAAAGTTGACGTCAAAGGATTCAACTTCTAGCAACTGGTATTTCGACACGGGTACAAATGCCCACATAGTGTCCTCCAAGGAATACTTTACTGTACTACAGAGTATGGAAGACAGTGACTGGAATCCAATGATATCCGGATTCACACACAATGGAGCGAAAGCAAAAGCTGAAGGATTTGGTACGATTATTCTTGCAACAGTTGTTGATGAAGAATTGGTAACAGTGTTCGTAGAAGACGTTCTCTACGTCCCTCAAGCTGGATGCAATTTGTTTTCGCCTGGTTTGGCTATGGACCAAGGATTCAGCATGTCATGGGACCCGAATGCTAAGATATTTACTATGACGAAAGACGATATCGAGGTGATACGGACACATCGGAAGCACCGCCTATGGACGTTTACTGCTCAAAATGCAAATAATACTGCACAGCACAAGAAAAACATTACCACGAAGCGACAAGTTATTGCTAACTTTGCAGTGACTGATGGTGTGGAAGATATCGATGTCTGGCATGAACGACTGGCACACACGTGTCCAGAATATATCCGGTTGATGGTTGATCGTGGCCTGGCAAAAGGTATCATGCTAAAGAGAAGTGGGAAATTCGATTGTGTAGACTGTCATGTTGGTAAACAGCGGCGAAAGTCATTTCGAAAGGCGTTAGATAGAAATATCGCGAACGTTAATGACATTGTTTTTGCCGATTTGCTGATACCAGGAATAGGCAATGGATCCCCATATACCGCCGTCCTAGTCGTTATGGATGGATACTCACGTTACGTCAGTGTCTTCATGCTCAAGTCTAAGTCTGAGAATGAAGTCAACAAATTCATGCAGGAATATATTGCTTGGGCTGAACGACAAGTTGGCAAGAGGGTTGAGGCTGTGATTACTCATCAGTTGAGTGAAGATTCTCAACGAAGCCAAGGAGCTCTCGTGAGGCAAGTCCTTACAGACAAAGGGCAGGAATTTTGCAATGGTACAATGGCACAGTGGTATCAAGAAAGGGGCATAGTGCATACAAGAGTCGGCCCCAAAGCGTCCCAACTAAATTTAGTTGAGCGCACACACCAGACATTGATTGGAATGGTGAAGACCATGATGCACCAGTCTGGATTACCTAAATCATTTTGGGTGCATGCATTAGTAACAGCTGCCTACATCAAAAACAGAGTGTACTGCAAAGGGGCAGGACGCACTCCGTATGAGTTGATGTTTGGTTCGAGACCGGACGTTCATCACATCCGGGCGTTTGGGTCACTCACTTATTGTCACACGCCAAGAGAGAAACGGAAAAAGCTGAGCATGAATTGCCGAGTGGGATTCCTCATTGGGTATCACGAGAACATTGTTGGTTGTCATGTGTACTTCCCAACAGAGCACATGAAAGGATATGTGTCAGATGTCAAGATAAATGAGGCTATAAAGTATAAGGATCGTTTCGACAGTGGATTTACATCAAAAGTCAGACGGTGGCTCCAGACACTAAGTGAATACGCTGAGGAGGGCGCATTTAATGATCCTAGTTCTGAAGAATCCGAGGTGTCACATCTGACTGACATTGTAGCAAGCATGGATTGTAATAGCAGTACCATTCAGATGGAGACTGCTGAATCCGATCCCGACACTCTAAATGAGGCAGACCAAACCTTGTGGAATGACATGCTACGCAATAGTATTTTACCAGAAGTGGTCCAGACACAAGGACAAACCAGCGAACAATATTTCAGTCAGAGCAGTAGCGACAAAGAAGAAGGTCAGGAGAGCGAATCTGGTGAAACGCAGGGGGGAGAGCTAGAACCCAGTGACAGCGTTTCTCAAGAACTATCTGAACATGCTACGCCGGGGGAAGAGTTAGCACCCAGTGACAGCGTTTCTCAACTATCTGAACATGCTACGCCGGGGGAAGAGTTAGCACCCAGTGACAGCGTTTCTCAAGAACTTTCAGAAGATGCATCGGATCCTCCAGCTGATTCTACACATTATCGCGCCGAATATTGTGACTCTGTTCCAGATAGCAACAAAGCAGTTGCAAATGACTCGGATATTTATGACGACGATAAAGACGATGCCGAATCCGGACTTGAGTCGCACAATGACGAGGAAACAGCTGACGATGATAACGATGATGATGATACAGACGCAGATGATGATACAGCTTCAGGTGAAGAGAGACTGCTCACTGTTACTGGACATATAACAGACCCTGAAGTGACTCGAAATGAATCTGTCTATGCTGCAAGTGACTACAATTATGATTGTTTATTCGATCCTTTATTCGATCCAAGCGACATGTTGGAGGCTGTGAACGGCACCACGACGTTGATTGCCAATGATCAGCTGATCGGCCACAGAAGACCCAGAGATGTCGAAGTCAGGCGAAGTAGAGAGCACAAAAGAATAAAAGAGGATCACAAAAGAGCAAAGATCACTCCGCGTCTACCCATATTGAGAAAGAATGATCAGCAATGTATACTGAACCAGCGCGAAGATTTCACGGTTAACGCTGCATTCAGAACACCAAAGAACGTTGAAAGCGAAGCGTACGGTACTCGCGCAAGTGATATTCGGACACCAAAGAACTTTCGTCAGGCGATGTGCTCGAAATATGCAACCCAGTGGAAAGCAGCTATGGACGAAGAATTGGAAGCAATGAAGTCCAAGGGAGTGATCACATTAATTTCGAAACGAGAGATGCCTGAAGACACTAAAGCGATCAAGACAATGTGGGTCTATAGTGTTAAAACGGACCACTTAGGCAACGTTATCCGTCTTCGAGCAAGAATTGTGGCTCGAGGTGACAAACAACGCCCAGGAATTGACTATGGAGAAACCTTCAGTCCTGTAGCACGTATGGCGACTTTCAGGATGTTCGTGGCCACTTGTCTATTGATGGACTTGACCATTTACCAGGGTGATATCAACACGGCCTACCTGAATGCACCCTTGGGGATCAAGCAGTACTTGGACTCTCTAGATGGATATCCTTCTGACACTGACGACATGGTATATGTTGTTCACAAGGCACTGTATGGTCTTAAACAGTCTGGTCGAGAGTGGAACACCGAAGTAAATGCGTGGTTTTTACGGTATGGGTTTAAGCGTTGCACTACAGAACCGTGTCTGTATTACTACGATTCAGGTTCTGAGTTCGTATTGGCACTACTCTACGTGGATGACATTCTGTGTGCAACCAAGAATGAATTGTTCAAGACGAAAATGTTTCGGAGTCTGGACGAGGTCTATGGAATGAAGGATCAAGGTCTACTTAGCACTTATTTGGGTGTTCAAGTAGAGAGAAGCGATGATGCGATTAAAATTCACCAGACGAAATACTGCGAAGACGTTATCAATCGTTTTAACTTTGGAGATGCGCACGCTAGCAGAATTCCGATGGAAACAAACATACGACTTGCTGTAAACGATACGGATACCGCGAGGGCCAAACGCATACCTGACAATGGCAAAGAATTTCCATATCGTGAGCTAATTGGCTCATTGATGTATCTGGCAACATGTACGAGGCCAGATCTTGCGTATGTGGTCGGGCAGCTTAGTAGATACGTGCAAAGCCCAACACAACAACACATTGGCGCGGCCAAGAGAGTGTTAAGGTATCTGGTGGGTTCCAAGACTCATGGAATTGTGTTCCACGCAAACAATGATGGAAAATTAAGAAGTGATTTAACCGTTGAGGGATTTTGCGATGCGGACTGGGGAAACGACCCAGACACGAGGAAAAGCATTACTGGATATGTACATTGCTTGGCAGGAGGTGCGATATCGTGGACGTCACGACGGCAGAGTATAGTGGCTCACTCTACGGCTGAGGCCGAATATGTAGCAGCTTGCGAGGCCTGTATGGAAGGGAGGGGTCTCATTCAGGTTCTAATCGAGATATTCCCAAGGTTGGTGTCGAAGTTTCGTCTCGGGATTGACAATCAAGCTGCCTTTGTGATGGCTACAAACCCGACCTACAGTCGCAGAACACGACACATTGAACTACGCTGGCACTACGTTCGAGATCAGTATGTGAAGAAAGCAGTAGAACTGTGGAAGGTAAAGACAGACGTGAATCCCTCAGACTTGATGACCAAGCCCCTGGCGAGTGCGCGTTTTGAGGCACTTATCACCATGATAGGGATGACCAAGAACGTTTTGCCGCAGTAACTACTGACGGAGGAGGGCGTGTTGGAAACTGGATGCAAGTCAACGGTGGGCAATGAAGTAAAGGGTGGCGGTTGACAATACTTTTTACAGGGAAGGTTTTATCTGGAAGGTATAGTTGACAATACCTTTTACAGGGAAGGTTTATCTGGAAGGTATTTCGTAGAAGATTCCTCCTGACATGAAGACATGCATTGAGTAGACTCAGTCCAAAAGTTTCCCTCCAGTAAACAAGTTGTTTGTGAGTGCGTAGCCATTGTTTTCCTTTATCCATACTCTATTAGTTTACCCCCTGCTTCGGGTATGCACCATAGCGGACTTATGCATCACGCGTGTGGCAGCGCTGGACTACCGGGTCACACTTCCCAGTGCGGTCGCCGACAAGTTCCATACGCTCCCGACATTGAGTCGTTAGGCAACCGCGATCATTGTAGCCAGCCCGGGTCTATCAGTGGGAGGCACAGTTGAAATTCCGCCAAAGCTACAGCTGCGGGATGAACCGGAGGCGCTTGAAGGATATGCCTGGACACTTAGCAGACCGGGCGTTGTTTGTGGGATACGCCAAGCACCCCTCGGTGGTGCAAGGTCTTGTGTGATCCTTCACCAAACCGATAACGGCATCCACTGGGTCATACATCGAGTCTCGGGGGCGCTTCCAGACGTCGAGCTGGAGTTGTTCCGCTTACAACGGCGGACTCACAATCGGGCTTTTGTATTTGCAGCTCATCCTTTACTGCACCGGTTCCCCTGGTGCCTTCACCCAACCATCCAGAACGAGCACGCCAGCAAGGCGTTACGGGGACAGCCGTTTCGCCGAGCTAAACGGTATCTATACCCAGCGCTGACGGCGGTGGTCCAGCGTCTTCGCAAGCGCGTCAACGCGGCCGACGGGGCGGGATACCCACTGCAACAGCTTCCGCCACAGCTCTGGGCTCACCTTCACGCCTTGACGGACTACCAGGTATGGGTCTGCTACCGGATAGCCACCCATCAGTTAAATTTATACGGTCCGGGCCGCGAACAAGACTTGACCTGCACACGTTATGCGACTTGCCGCGGGCAGCATGAAGGAATCATTCATATTCTCTGGGACTGCGAGGGCGCAGCCGAAGTGTTGGGCGTATATTGTAACGCAATGGACCCGTCAGGATGTCATGCCCGCGCAATTATTTGCGTGCAAAGCAGCAGTATTGTCTCGAACAGCACCAGACCTTCCGCCGGGCGTCCGGAAGGAGGTCGGCCGCATCTTTCCAGACACGGCAGAAGAGATATGCAGGGCTTGGGTACGCATCTGGTGGATAGCGTGCTCGATCTGCTTCGCCACCCTATGGGTGCAGCGAAGCCGATGGGTGCACGAGCACGAGGCAACAACCGTCGACCAAGCCGCATCGGAACTGCGTCACACACTGCTTCGACAGCTTCAAGCTGTAGCGGTCAGGGAACACCGATTTAACCGGGACGGGGACGACTGTATCTTTTTTCGGCTAGCGACGGAACTGTCTCGAGCTCCGGTTACTTGGCGGCCGGATACTCGATATGATCCGGGTAGGCAGCTCACATCACCGGTAGGGGTGCTCGAGCGGCTCGAGGCTTTTCAGCTATCTTGTAAACCGTAAAGGTATAAAGACAGACTGTTACACCACCACCAGTGACAAGAATATACGCTACCGTCATGACGCATGTGATTACATAAATCTCGACATGCCAAACACTAGTCGTAAAGACGAAAGTCGTAAACGACAAGAGTTAAACGCGATCTTGTATCGTATACCGCTATGCAGACCAAGTAAATGCTTCGCAACATGTGAGCTTTGGTTTCAGCTACAAAAGATAAAATGCGGGTACTTACGGTCAAGTGTTTATCAGCTTACACCACAGTTAAGATGTGACACGCCTATTTTCCTCAAGAGGAGGTATGAATTGGCTTGCACGGAGCTACATTACGAGTATATTTCACTGGCGGTATCTAGTGAAAAGGAGGTATGTATGATGACTATGGGTGGTCTCGTGTGCAGCATATCGTTGTCTTCTACGGTCATCTAACTTTTAGACCGCCGTGGTGGCATTTGGCATAACTTTGTTTAGACAGCTGTGAAGTCGTATGCCCGAAGAGGTCCTAGGGTCGAAGCATCTTGACGATTGTGGACTGAAAGCCTGCGTGCTGAACCACCTTAGCTGCATTACTTGCCGGCTTTGCGCTTGCTTCTGGTCAATCGTTTTTCGCTGAGTTCACGCGTTAGAGCAAGACATCCTAATAAAGTCGATCCGAGTGTTGCGACGCCCTGTATGTTGCCTCTAAACCCAAGTATACGCACACCACAAGTTTCGAGCAACTATTCTTCTTGCGGACAAGTCAGAGAAAATTTGCCATTGCTTCACTATCTGCAATACCTGACGTAAGGTTTCACAGTGGATGCATTGAGCTCTAGAGCAGCAGTGTGATTGTTTCTGTCAAACCTCTGCAGACCAAAGCTGTAGCACGTACCGCCAATGACACATTGTACATCATCAAAAGCAAGATCGATCACAATGACTTAGTATCCAGCAACACGGCAAGTCACACACGACAAGAAGGAGCAAGTGTGTTTCTTTATTGTTCGTTCTTATCGACAACAAGGCGGTTTTCACGGCCTTTTCGACTGCAGATGAGCGTTCCGTAGTCTCTCCTTCACTACCAAAGGATCTTCCTCAACACAGCACACGCGCTACTCTTGCTTAGGGTATTCAAGGTTCGACTGGCAGTCTCCATCGGAGGCTTTCCAAACGTTTCGTTTCGGGTAGAGGCATTGAGTGAGACGGAGCCAACATTCGTTGCCGTAGGTGATGCCATCGCTGCCACACACCGTGTTGCCTGTCTCATCCGAGCACGACGTTGGGCACTCGGACGAAGTAGCTCCATCTACCCATATACCGTTCCGCCGCAAGAAGAAATCCTTCCCCTCCTTGCCGTTGAACGGTACCATAGGGCCGAGACCTTCCAATTGTTTCGGGTCGAGCGGCGTTGGGTTTGACTTGGGCAGGTAGAAGATGGTAGAGCCGCTGTCATGCTTGGTGGCTGGCATGTTCGCGGTCGGTGCGTAGTTTTCCTCGACTGGATGAGGGTTCAAGTCAGAGTTTGGAGGCGGCATTGGGACGTTGCTATCTTGAGTTCCAGCAGAGACGTTCGCAAGAGCGACGGCAGCGAGTAGTAGACCAACAGAGAGCTTCATCGTGGACTAGACGGAGCACAGGTGGGGGTCGAGTCAAGTGGCTGTCGTTGAGTGTGTGGCGTGTGCCGATTTCGAAAGTGATTCGTTTTGTGGTCCGGAGCTGGGGGTTCTTGACGCAGTACAGTCGCCAAGCGCCTTGTAAAGGCGACGTCTACTCAGTGCAGGTGTGATAGGTTACGATGCTATAAAAAGCAGGCAGCCGAGACGTGCGATTTTTCCCATCCGCACCGACGCAGCATATGCGACGCGTTTTTTGCCACAAATGAATAGGGCACGGACTGCAGCTCGAGCTGTGCAGTTGCTTCTTCACATGCGTGTTGTTGATGCTTTGTACGTGTGCAATTAGGGTACTTAACACACGATGAGAGACGCCGTTGCGGCATCAAGTCGAGGAGCCCCAGTGAGCAGGAGACCCGTATCTCGATACTGACGATCTTATGGTTCTGATGGAAAGGAACGATACAAACGTGGCACTGCTCGGGTCGAATGACCGACTCGAGATCGTTTGAGAATTAAGTGCCTATGTTGGATTCCACGACCCCATCGCGGCAGAGAGTACCAGCAGGGCCACTTATGCACGGACGACGCAAGTCCGGACTATTGTCGCTGGTCGATTTTGATTGGGCTGTGGGTCGGTCGCCTGAGCCCATCACTCCAGCTGCTTTCGCGTGCAACAGAGGTACATGGCCACTTGCCACAGTAACTCGTTTGTGGCTACGGCTGCTTCTAATTACTGACGTTTGGTGTCACTTGATAGGACACTGGACCGGTGGGGGTGCGACGAACGCAGTTCTTTCCACCTTCTTTCAGCACTGCGCCAATCGCAAAGCCCCGCCCATTCCACGTCAGCTGAGTTTGCGGTTGCAAAGCCGTTTTCAAGATGACTCTGACGCCGCAGCAACAGAATTCGAACGGATCTGGTTCATATTAAGCTCCATCTGCCAAGAACATTTGTGGACCGAGCGGAACTCGGCGGTCTTTAGAGGAGCCGTGACTACTCCATCCGCAAGTGTCCAAATGTACTGGACACGCGGTGTTCGCCAGCTACGGGCAATTGCAATACGCGAGCATCGAGCCGCGGCTACGGCCGTACGAGGGGCCCGACTTCATGCCTGTCTTGAACTTCTGCTTCAAGAGCCCCGTGGACACCCGCCCAACGCGGGTGTCAGCCACGATCCGCTGCCGCGACCGGCGCTCATATCCTGGCTCAGGATTTTTCAGACCTCTTGTCCACATTAAATATGTCAATAGATGATCATGAAACTCCTCCCCTTCTAATTACTGACGCGGGCGTGAGCCGGGGGTAGCTGCTGAGCGCGAAGCTCGTGCATTCGTTGGATGACTTGTCGGATAACAGTTGGCACTGCTGCTCTGCCAAAGTAATTTATGCAGATGAATATCATTGTGGCAACACTTTTCTCAAAATTTCATTTGCTTGTATGTTTCCGCACAAAAATCAGACGATACGCAGGAGGATAATGAAAAAAGAAAAACAGTCTCATCGGCTAAAAATGACACAAACTTAGTGTAATGGATGAAAAAACAAAAACAAACAAACACTGGACTGGACGATTTGCAGGGCACCAGTGATGTGGACAATACGTATCAATGTACTACTACTTTGACTATGCAAGAGTTTGCCAGCACTATTCGTCTCGGCAGCCCATTATACTAGGAATAGGGCTGCCCGCTCACGTAAAGCTGCGTCGTCCTGGAGGGACGAAGTAGCAAGAACTGACGTTTAAATCGCGGTCCCGTACCATGACTTGGCGCTCACAAGGAGGCACGAGTGATTAAATGGAACAGTCTAGAGCTTACACCTGGAACTTTGCAGCTAGTTAAACTGCGTTCCACGTGATGACATACACTTCTGACAGCGTGAATGCGCTACAAGTGGCGAAAATCTCTTCGTTTTATAGCGTGATCACACTATTAAGCAAGTCACTGTTCCGTCGAAAGTTATGGCCGTCTGTGATTATAAGCTTTGCAGCAGTTTGTTTTGTAATTGTATGTTGTCTACGAGGCGCCTTGGACGATTCGGATGCGCATTGGAGAGCAACGCAACTTTTGTGGAAGGCAAAATGTTTACGCAAACGAAATGTGCTAAACAAAGAAACAGCCACGATGTGTGTACACTGCTTGCAATGCCGTTTACCGGTTGTGTTGCCAAAAGATAGCTGTATTGAGCATTCATGGAGCGTGCTAGCGCATGCATCTATGTTGTCAGAAGGATCTATATCAATCAATGCGCAGCGTGTTGTCAGTTGCTCCCTAATAGTACCTTCCAGAGAAATATTACTAATATTGTTCACTACGACAATTTTATAAGAGTGTCATTATTACGGTAATATTTAGATTTCATCCTTTTAAGTAGAGTCGATGCCGCGGAGCGGACTTAGCCTGCTTCATGTCCAATCCATATGCCTGTGACAATCGCATCTACACATCCTGCGGCAAGTGGATTTCGCAAACGCTCGCAGGCGTCATCACACCCACCAACAGGATCGACGTGGGCTGAATGTGAAAGGCTGGGAATGCTTCAGATCATGCCGACGCATCAACTTCGTGTAAACAACCCGTGCGACATTGAAATTGAGCTTACGCGCTAGCAATCTTGCGGATGCTTTTGGTAGCAAAGCTCCATTGCGCACGTACGCATTTCGAAGAGCTCAGTTCAACGCCCCTGTCCGGAACGGTCCCTCACGAAGATGATTACTACCGCTTCTTAGTTGTGCTCAGCTTGTGGTGGAGTGGAGAGTGACGACATTCTCACGACAGATATAGAATTTGTTTACGACGCATGTGCAAATCTCTTTCTCTACGCTACGTCATCTAGCCTCTGTCGTCCTCAGTGCGAGCGAGCTAATCGTTAGCCTGGACCACCAGTCGTCGGATGTCGAGCCACGCAAACATCGCCACCGTTGACGCCTGCTTTCGAAAAAGTGGTCGCTCATCGATTCTTGCACGCCAAGCAAGTGTCATACGGAGCTCACATCAGAAGACGCACAAAAACAGTTCCGACTTGTTGTATGAGCTGCATGCACGAGTAACTGCGCAGAAGACGTCGCGATCGAGAGGCTAGTCATAGTGTGAATAGGGAGCTGGAAGCTGCTGTTCGATGGCTACTTGCCTGTCATAAGCACTACACTCACTGCTAATGTGGTCGTGGTAAGGGCTAAAAATTGCTTCTTCTGGACTAGGGATATCTACGATAGCTTTGCCTGTACATGAACGTATTTCCGCAACCACAATGGCAATGTGCATCGTCCCTGGCGTCTCATCCGTTGCATATCATACTGTTGGAACTCGCTGATGCAGTAACGCATCAGAGGAAATAATAAACTTGATCATTGACCCAAGCCTTGGTATTGTGTTGGCAAGCGCTCCAATGTGTGAACATTCCGACCAATCAGAGCCCTTTTAAATTACTTCCGTCAAAAACCTGTCAGACTTTGTCTCGTGACAACCAGTAGTAATCCATCAGTAACTACTGGCCATCCAGAGAGTGGCCAGAAGTCACACATGGTGCTCTACATTGTTGGTCTTGGCCTCGGCGACGAGCAAGACGTCACCCTTCGCGGTCTCAATGTCATCAAAACAGCTCACAAAGTCTTTCTTGAGAACTACACGTCCATTCTCGGCGTACAACTGGACAAACTGGTACAAAGTCCCTGAAATGCTCGCGATCGCTTCTCACATATTCGTCTCACTCTGTTTTTTACCTGTCCTTCGCTCTCGTTGTTATTGGTAGGCAGCTTTTTACGGCCGAGAAGTCCTTCTAGCGGACCGAGACTGTGTCGAAACGGGTGCCGATCAGATCTTTGCCGACGCAAAAGATCGAGACGTCGCTTTTCTCGTAGTCGGTGACCCATTGTGTGCGACAACACATTCGGACCTCATCTTACGTGCGAAAGCGCTCGAGATCCGTGTGGAAGTGATACACAATGCCTCTGTCATGGGTGCAGCTGGGGCCTGCGGGCTCCAGCTCTACTCGTTTGGACAGACGGTATCGATCCCTTTTTTCCGCGACGAGTGGCGGCCCGACAGCTTTTACGAAAAGATCCAGTACAATCGTCGCGGTGGCATGCACACACTATGTCTGCTGGACATCAAGGTGAAAGAACCAGACTTTGAAGCCATGTGCCGTGGACGCACGGTGTTTCTACCACCTCGCTTCATGACGGTGAATCAAGCGCTCGAGCAGCTGCTGGAGATTGAGGAGAAGCGGCAGGAGGGAGCATACACAAAAGACACAATGTGTGTGGGCATGGCCCGGCTCGGTCAGAACGACCAGAGGATTGTTGTGGGCACCATGGAGCAGCTGCTGACTGCTGACTTTGGCGCTCCTCTGCACTGCCTTGCCATCACAGGCGAAGTCCACCCGCTTGAGGACGAGGTGCGCACTAGTCTATCATGCAGATAGGAACTTGCTCTGACGATATGGCGTGTCTTTTGCGTTACTTTTGTTGCAGATGCTGAAGCAGTTCCTCGTAAAGCCATAGCGATGGACGATCACGGTAAGAAAGATCGACTTTGCCGGCCTCATCGTCGTCAATAGGTGACAAGCGTTACAGGTGCCTTCTCTACAACCACTGTTGCTCTACTTTTTTGGTTGATGCCTGTTCTAAGTACTTAAGGTGGGCCAAGTCTGTCGTCGATCGAGTGATGAACCGGCCGATATGTCTCGCCGAGCCTACACATTCGATCTTTACACGTTCCTATGTGGCAGCGACTTGGTCGTCAATGCTCTTGTCTTTTCGTGTCATTTCTTGCTACTTTATTGCGATTGACGTTGTAAGTGGGCTTTTCTTGCTAGAATGACATACCCGAACAGTGATCTGAACGACTTTGATGTGTAGCAGCGACTTGGCACGGAAGGCACACCTTTGCTTGGTGGAGTCAAAGGTCGAGCGATATGTAAACATGTCTACGAACGTTGTGTCGCCCGAGTGCTCAGTTCAAGCTCGGATTCGGCTCATCATGAGCTTCAGTAGTGCGTTCTTAGCATCGACACTGACGGTCATGCACGTCAAAGTCCAGCAGTCGCTTGGACTGAGTTTACCGCCGTAAGGTACCGACGAAGCTCCAGACAAAGCAGATCAGCACATGACTGTTGCTACCTGAGCTCGGAAACGCAGTGCAGCAGTTACATAGTCAACCGCCATCGACCCGATAGCCTGCAATCAGTATGCAAGCGCCGCTTTCACAACCTTCTGGGCATTGATGCGGCCGTAGCCGTACTGATTGTTCGGGAAGGTCGTGTCGGCGGTGCCACCGCATATCCGCTTCGCTTTGGGCAGCGCCCGGTCCGTCGTGTTGATTAGGATCGTCCGGATGCTGTCAAAGTTTAGTCCCGGGCGAGCACTCAGCGCCAGTGCAATTGTACCCGACACGTGCGGCGCGGCCATACTCGACCCTGACATGAGCAGATAGTCCGAGTCGGAGCCGTTCCATGCCGAGCGGATCCGTACGCCAGGCGCAGTGAAGTCGGGCTTCACTCGTCCATGGACAGAGGGCCCGAGACTGCTGAACCAGCCGATGGCGTCGCTCGCATCGGTAGCTCCGACCGAGAACGTGTCGGCCATATCCCCGGGGGACACGACCGAGCGGCAGCCAGTGGCCCCCGTGTTGCCTGCTGCAAAGACCGAGAGGATGCGGGCAGCCGCCCACGCGTCGAGACTCGGCTGGAAGTACGACAGTCCTTGGCCGACGCCCCAACTGTTGTTCACAATGTGTGGGGCCTTTGTAGGGTCGCAGTTCTGGCCGTCCGTGTCGCTCGGGCACAGCATAAACTGCGCACAGGCCAACAACAGTGTCAACGGACACGAGTCAGCTTGACAGCCCTTGCAGGTCATCCACTTGGCGCCCGGGGCCACCCCCACGCCCGCACTTCCGACGATCGTTGCGGTCGTGTGGGTGCCATGTCCGCTGTCATCAGATGGAGTCGCGGTCTTTGCTGCGGGGTCGTACCACCCGTAAGCTCCGATCCAATTGCTCTGCAGCGTCTCGTGGGTATGCCGCACGCCCGAATCGATCGTGCCGACAACTATCCCTTCGCCCGTGTTGTTGGTCGCCCAGACGCTTGTGGCGTCGATTTTCGTAGCACCCCATGCGGTAGCGTTAGTGCTGCCGCGAGAACTTTCGGCAATCAGGTGAGGCGAAGCAGTCTCGACGATCATGTCGTAGATGAGCTCCTTTACCCCCACGAGCGCAAGAATACCTTCGAGTTGATCGACTGGCGCGCGTAGGACTTCGAGCGTGTTGCTGATCCAGTGGCTCTGGAATTCGACGCCCAAGAGAGACAGCAACTGGACCACTGGTTCTTGACTATCTCGCGCGTGTTGTTGCAGGGCATTGACAATGTTCTCGACGTTCTCGAGTCGCTGCGCTTCCGTCCACACGCCAGTGTTGCTGTTGGCTGCTGCTTGGATGACTGCCTTAGTGTCGTCCTCCATGACGATGATGATCCGGTCTGGATCGTACAGGAGCGACCCAACAACTCTCACTAGTGATGTGGCTGTCGAGGATACGACTGTTGACGTCACAACTTCCAGCAAGTTATCGAGGAATCCGGTCGGGGTACCGGATGCCATTGACACTATAGTAGCTGAGACCATTAGCAAGAGCAACAAAAGAGCTAGATGGGCCATGCTATGCGATTCCAAGACGCGGGTGTCGAAAGCTCGACGGTAGTGGAAGCGAAGCTGCGAGCGAAGTGGTAGGAAACACTTGCAAGGTGAGTGGACAAGTGACTCTGAACCGCGTCTTCAGTGCAGCAGCGGCAGATAGACAGACAGACGCCACATCTGTCATCAAATGTGCTAGCGAGCTGCTGGTGGTGTTACTTTGCTCAACGGTTATCCAAATCTCGCAAGAGGATGAAGACCGCAAGTCGGCGCAAGTTGGTGGAAGTTGGCGTGGTGAGCACGCGAGCGTTTCAGATGAGGCACAGGCTCTGCAGTTTTCGCATTTGTTGAGATATTGAAGCGATTCCATTGACTTCCATTGCTGGCACACTATGTCTACAGCCTTTCATTTGCAGGTGAAGTACATTGCGAGACATCGCGGAGGTTGTTCGATCATGGGCACGTGTCGGAGCCCCCAACTCGAGTCGATCAACTTGACGAAACGAACACAACACGTGGACTGTCTAACTTCGTCGTTTTCGGTCGTTGCAAGTTTCGTCGTGAACGGCTCAGCTCGCGTCTGTCCTTTCATTTCTCCCAGTCCGACACTGATGATCAGTCGACCGACACGTCTCAACGATCGGTTTCCCGCGAGTAAATCACTAAGTTTCTCTCGGTAGCACTACACGTATTGTTGACCTCATCTGCTGGTCGCGTTGTTGTCACCTACAGACATCACTTCTTCCTCTTCTTCGTAGTCTGCGTACGGTAGCGCTGTAGCTAACGACCGACGAATGAGCAGACTTGCGATTGCCGCTAGTAGTTCAGTCGTGTACCAACACACTCTATCTCGACACGCCCTACACGCCTTGTTTTGTTCATGTCGGATCAGCAATCTCATGTAGAATGTGCTCCTTCATGCGCTGCACGCGTCAGGAAGCGACAATTGTCATGCTCATCAATTCCGACCATACTGGATACAAAAGGCTATAGACATGCAACGTGGCACCTGCATGTCAGTCGGCAGACACAAAGTAATCGATAGCTGGAGAAAAGTGAATGAATGGTGCAGTTTTGTTCTGAGCGGTTGAGTCTGGTGTGCGGAGATGGACGGTGCGCGGTTCAAACCGCTTGTGGACCGTGGACCGTGGACCGTATGACGAAAAGGGGACAACGTCAATAAGCGTCGAGTATACGCGGCATCGATACCTTTTTCATCGATTTGGTCAACAATCAGATGCGGTGGGTCGGCGCGTCGTCGACTAGTATACGTATAAAGCGGAGCTCGATAAAAACCTCGGTTCCGAGACGCCAAAATTTAGTCTGAATACGTAGCAGCTGCAAGAGTAAAAGCTCATCACGACAGATAGGCAGCATGGTGTTCAAGCCAAAAGCTACGTCGTCGATCCAGACATCCACGATCCAGCATGAAGACTTGCCGGCAATGATGACAGTGCTTGACAGGAGCAATCGACAAGATCTCATGAGGAGCTGCAGTTCGAGACTACACGACCATCGCGGTAGCTTTTTGTCACCTTGGATCAATTCCCTTTGGGACAATGCCGAGAGCTACAAAAGCTACGACATGTTATTCGACCAGCGTGGCGCTAATACGTGTGCAGATAGACCAAGTAATTCCCAATTGTAGCATCATCATTGTTTACCTCAACAAGGGAAGAAATAACCGACCGAAGGTCGAGCAAAATTTGTCTGCAGAAAGCAGACCAAACAGTTGGTCCTCCAGAAGTCCATGTCTTTCAGTTTAGTGGTTAGGCGCCACAAGTGATGGTCGTGGCGTGGGTTGAAAATTCACCCTCGGCACAGCTTGACCATGCAATTGCTTGCGGTAAACACCTACGGGTGCTGTAGTGTGGGAGTAGTTACATGACCTAGGTACACGACAAACGTCCGTAACCCAAGTTCGCTTGGAGTTCAATACCGGAAACCCCCAATGGGCGGTTGACGGAATGGTACTGAATAGGTAGTAGTCGGGGGCGGTAAGGATTGAGCAAGCGGTACAATCCTGGTCCCCCCGAAATGACTCCGTAATAAGTGACTCAAATCGGCGTAAGTCGTGGCCACAAACTGGCGCTGATAGCAATTAAATACGTTCCAAAAAAGGAATAAGCTTGGAGAGACAGGCGACAGTAAAGGCCAAACGACAGACGCTTATGTCGGTACAAACCGTACCAACCCTATCGAAATAGGGCCTCGCTGTAACCTGGCGACGGGAAGAAAGTTGGCGCCAGTAACCGAATTAGGGGCCAGCCGGGAAGTTGAGGTATGTCAATTCAACAATACGGCACGGGACAGCGCCCCACAATCGCAAAGCCAGGTCAAGCCGGCGAAGCATCAACGTCAAGAAAAAGAGAAGGCCAAAATCGTCGAATATGGAGATCCGATAGCAATTCGTTAAGCTGCCGCAGGGTAAGACTGGAATGGCGAAGGCTGCGGCTAGCCAAGTCCTGAATAAACCACTCCGTATGAGTATTAACAACCGCGTGGATCTGAGCCTGAATTCCAAGAAGGTTCCCTGCAGCATTTTTTGCCATGACAGGGGAGAGGCTAAATACACCGGACACTATTGCTAATACACCGGGGCCTATCCATTAGACTTAACGTTTATATGACAACCGTGGTATCACATTCAGGCCATGTCAATTCGAATATAACAGGATAAGCGAAGTAGAAATGCAACTGTAACATGGTTAGGCCACGATAATTCAAAAGGTAATTCTCCGTTGTCCAATGCATGATAATGAGCACTTCATCCGCCTTCACTACTGCTGCTGCCACTGCTACGGTCGTTGATGTTGATATTAATTCTGTCGTCGCTGGCAATCATGTTACGCCTCAAGTTGATGCTGGCCCTGATCCTGCCGCCGCTATCCTCTCATGGATCTGTGAAGAATCCCCACCGGTCGGGCCTTTTGACAGTCAAAAGACGGCTGTAGGGACTTTGAAGTAGTACGCCGTACGCCAAGGCTTTTCCATCAGCGTATCCCGCAGCCGTTCGATAGGCCCCAAGCCCAGCATTTTTTTACATGTTCACAGGGAAAACATTGTACGAATCCCACAGTCTGTACACATCAATGCGAGATCGCGGGACAAAAAAGGTTGGCTGTTCATACGAGCTCGGGATCATGTATGACCAGCACGCCCCAGAAGAAAGTGCCTAATCAACGCTTTGTGTACACAACTGCCACACCGTTCACTTCCGTTCTATCAGCAAGACCATTCTCTCAGCAAGACCATTCTCTCAGCGCTACCGGCGGCGAGACGTGCGTCACTAAATAATGACGATGTTGATTCTAAGGTCGTCCAGATGCATCAAGATGGAGCTTATTCACGTGTATGTGTGCGTGTTGAAGTCATATACAGCAGGTCATCATCTGTTTTCTGTCTGTATGTGATTCACATTGGATATTACCAGTTTAAGAAGTCGGGTATCCTTATAAATGCAAAGGATGTCCGCAATGTTGTTCAGAAGGCAAACAGAAAGGCACTTATGGAATCTCATACACGGAAGCTCTGCTGCTGCGCATATAGGACCAGAGGTGGCCTGGCTACGATAAAGATGCATTTCTTTTTAGCTTGTCCTGTAATATTCGAATTGACGTGGCCTGAATGTGATACCACGGTTGTCATTTAAAAATTAAGTCTAATGGATAGGTGGCGGTGTATTTAGCCTCGCCCCATGTAAGCTTCTCATATCTCATATCTTAGATCTTTATCGGTATCTGTCGCTACCGCCAGACGAAATACCCGCAAAAGCAACAGAAGAGGATTGTGATGTGTATACTACCCGCTAAAGTAGAAGATGACATCTTACTATGCGCTTTTTTGCTGCATAGCTGATTCAGCATTGTGTAGCAATCTAGGGGTGCGTAATGCTGCAATGAAAAATGATCCGCTCCGCGTGAATTGCTATTAAAATGTACCTCACTCGCATCCGCGGCGTAGGCACGTAGATCAGAATCTGCTCAAAGTGTCGAAACGTTTCAGCGAATAGAAAACAAACGAGCGCAAACAGCAGAACATGGCGTGAAATGCTTTTTCACGAATTCAACGCGAACAGTCAATCTTTTCAGCGCAGACAACGTCCATCATTACCGTCTTCGTCGAAACTCATCAAACAGCTATTGACCTGTAGCCTCTTGGCTTGCAATGGCCTCGTCAAAGTCGTTTGGCAGCGCTCCAGCTGGTGCTGATACAGGAACGAGCTCAGGGGGCGTCGGCGTTTCCAACTACGTTGAGGAAAAAGGTGCGGTCCATATTGAGCCGTGGAATTGTATAAACGTGTAAAAGCTGCTAAAAGAAGAGATGTGTGTTTTCACCAGCGAAATGTGCCGCATTTCTGTTAAACTTTACGTCGAATCTGGATGAGCCCGCGCTGGGCCCCAAGTACGTGCGGATGATGGTGCGACGTGATACCGACTATTGTGGTGCTTTACGGGCTCGAAGCGTGTATGTAACAACTGTTCATATGTGACAGCAAGAGGTGGCGAATCGGGAACGAACGTCGATAGCCATTTCGCTGGACGACTTGCAAATTGTATGGTTGTTTAAACGCTTTTACCAGTCGTGCCCCAGCAGATTCAGCAAAAAATGTGCAAACGTGCTAACCTGTCTCCCCCGTCCACGGTCCAATGTGATATGCTGCAGTATGAAAACGACGACCCGACGTTCGTGGCGCGCATCGTCCGCAACGCTCGACGATACATTTCGCTCTTTTCGGACGCAGTGGACGAGAATCTGCCACCTCCAACACGCGATATCTCGGACTTTCAAGACGTGCTGGACGTCCTGCGAATCACTCGTGCCCAGGAAATGGCTCAGCAGAGTCAACCAACCGACAGTGATGTAGACGGCAGCCACGCAACGGCTCGAAGTGCCGTACACGTGTTTCCGCCTGCTCTGATGCGGCGATTCGAAGTGCATTTGATTCCTGGTGTCAAGCTGAAAGCTGTGCCGATTCGAGAAGTCAAGGCAGCAAAAGTTGGAGCGCTTGTGCGCGTCAAGGGAATGGTGACTCGAGTGTCGACTGTAAAGCCGCTGTTGACAGTCGCGACGTACACGTGCGAAGCATGTGCGTACGAAGTGTACCAAGAAGTCAAGGCTCGGCAGTTTAACCCACTGACACAATGTCCGAGTGAACGATGTCAAACAAACAGAGCTCAGGGCCGGTTGATCATGCAGACAAAAGCCTCCAAGTTTGACAAGTATCAGGAAGTCAAGTTTCAGGAACTTCCCGATCAAGTGCCAATGGGCCATATTCCTCGATCACTTACCGTGTACCTGCGAGGCGAGCTCACGCGAACGTGCGAGCCTGGTGCTTTGGTGACAATCTGCGGTGTATTCTTGCCTCTACCGTACTCGCCTCAACGACAGATGCAAATGGGTCTTGTTACCGAAACTTACTTGGAAGCGACTGATGTGGTGAATCACAAGAAGCGGTACTCTGCTATGGAATCGTCAGAGGCAATGGAGAGCGCTGTTCTGCGGTTGCAGGAAGGCTCGGAGAATGTCTACGAGGTGCTATCACAGTCGCTGGCACCAGAAATCTACGGTCACGAGGACGTGAAGAAAGCGCTCTTGTTGCTGCTGATTGGCGGCGTCACAAAGCGTATGGATGAGGGTATGCGGCTACGTGGCGATCTCAATGTGTTGCTCATGGGCGACCCTGGTGTCGCAAAGTCGCAGTTGCTGAAGCACATTGCAATCGTCGCCCCACGAGGCGTTTACACGACCGGCAAAGGTAGTTCTGGTGTTGGATTGACCGCTGCGGTAGTGCGCGATGCAACGACAAAGGAGATGACACTCGAGGGAGGTGCGCTTGTCTTGGCGGATATGGGCGTCTGTTGCATCGATGAGTTCGATAAGATGGAGGAAGGCGATCGAACGGCTATTCACGAGGTCATGGAGCAGCAGACCGTGAGCATTGCAAAGGCAGGCATTACAACGACGCTGAATGCGCGCACGTCCGTGCTTGCAGCTGCGAATCCGATATACGGTCGCTACAACAAGAAGCTCAGTGCTTCGCAGAACATCAACCTCCCGAACGCGCTGCTGTCTCGCTTCGACCTCTTGTTCTTGTTGCTGGACGTCGCGAATTACGAAAAAGATGAAGCGCTTGCGCGCCACGTCACGTATGTCCACCGCTATTGCCGCAATCCCGAGATGAAGTTTGAGCCCGTGCGACCGGAAGTCTTGCGCTACTTTATTGCCATTGCCAAGCAGTACCAGCCCAGCATCCCCGAGCATCTGTGTGGCTATATCGTTGAAGCATATGTCACTCTGCGCCAGCAGGATGTTAACGAACATGCCCGTGAACGACAGCAGCAGCAATCTCGTCAACAGCATTACGGCAACGGTGGCGCCAATGACGCCCAAACGGCCATGACGGCCCGTCAGCTGCTGAGCATTTTGCGACTCTCGCAAGCACTCGCACGATTGCGTTTCTCCACGGAAGTGATTCACCAGGATGTCGATGAGGCCATTCGACTGGTGTACGTGTCCAAGGCCTCCTTGTCGGAGCAAGACGACGCCAATGGTATTGGGACCAATGGCAAAACGGGCACGATGAACAGAGGCGGTCGTAGCAGCTCTGATGCCACGTCCAAGATCTTCCGTTTGCTGCTGGAGTTCGCCACGGATCGCAACCTCAAAGTCCTCGCCATGAGTGATGTGGAGCCGATTGTGCTACGCAAGGGCTTTACTGCTCAGCAACTGAATGCCTGCATCGATTTCTACCAGCAATTGGAGGTCATGCAATTGTCGTGCAACGGCACGCGGCTCACCCTCATCTAGTAGATCGAAGACTGGCAAGGTAGTTGCGGTGGCGATGATGCAGCGGTAATGAAACATAGGGCTTGACAAGCGCTTCCTCTCGACTCTTCAATCAACACCTGCTGCCCCCGCACATTGGACCCGATCAGAGCTTATGTCTCGCTTTGGATGACAAGACGCCAGACATCAACGGTGTGATCCACATGGACGACAAAGGTGAGGAGAAGAAGTGGCCGTGACAGGTAAAGGTGCTGCTAGCTTGTTGATTGATTATTCTCACCTGCACGCTGCCTAAATGCTAATGTAAAAGTGCACTTAGAAGCGGACCATACGCTCGAGCATGCGCTTCTTGTCCTCGAGTTCACGAAGAGTGGCTTCTTCGTGGTCCTCCAGCCAGTCGCGGGCATCGCGAATGGCGCTCTCGACGTTCGTGTCGCCCTTCTCGCGCGCCTGCTCGATCGCACGGTAAATGAATTGCTCCAGGTCGTTACGGGCCTCGATGCGACGCAGCATCTCGGCGTCGTCCTTCTTAAACTTGTCGGCCTCCGCAACCATGCGGTCGATATCCTCCTGGGTCAATCGCCCGCGGTTGTTCGAGATCGTCGTCTCAGCCTTCGCACCCGTCTTCTTGTCGCGCGCAGACACGTTCAAGATACCGTTCGCATCAATCTCGAACGTCACTTCGACCTGCGGCTCGCCGCGTTTCGCACGCTCCAGGCCAGAAATGTTGAACTCGCCCAGCTTGTTGTTCGACTCGACGCACGCACGCTCACCCTCGTAGATGCACACGTCCACAGATGTCTGGTAGTCCTCCTCCGTCGTGTACACGCGCGTTTTCCGTACTGGAATGGCCGTGTTGCGCTTGATCAGCACCGACATGACCTTGCCCACCGTCTCAATACCAAGCGACAGCGGCGTCACGTCAACCAGCAGCAACGAGTTCGTGGCATCGTTGCGGATACCGTCCAAGATCGCACCCTGCACGGCAGCGCCGTACGCCACAGCCTCGTCCGGGTTGATCGACTTGGACAGCTCTTTGCCGCCAAACAGAGACGACAGCATGGTCTGCACCTTGGGGATACGCGTTGAACCGCCCACGAGCACCAGCTCCGTCACGTTCTCGGGCTTCATCTTGGCGTCTTCGAGCACCTTCAGCACCGTCTCCTCGCAGCGCTTGAACAGCTCCTCGTTCAGCGACTCGAACTTGGCACGGGTCACCGTCGACGAAAAGTCCACACCCTCAAACAGCGAGTCGACCTCCACCGATGCACTAGTGGTCGTCGACAGCATGCGCTTGGCCGACTCACACGCCGTGCGAAGACGACGCATGGCACGAGCCGAAGTCGACGGGTCCAAGTTGCGGTTCTTGCGCTTGAACTCGGACAACAGGTACTCGACCATGTTGTTGTCAAAGTCCTCACCGCCAAGATGCGTGTCACCGCCCGTCGACTTGACCTCAAAGATACCGTTCTCGATCGAGAGGATCGACACGTCAAACGTACCACCGCCCAAGTCGAAGATCAGCACGTTGCACGCCTTGCCGTCCGTGCCAGCGTTCGTGTCCAGACCGTACGCGAGCGCAGCCGCCGTGGGTTCGTTGATGATACGCTTCACGTCCAAGCCAGCAATCGCTCCAGCGTCCTTGGTCGACTGACGCTGCTGGTCGTTAAAGTACGCCGGCACGGTCACCACCGCCTGCGAGATGCTCTGACCCAAAAACGCTTCCGCCGTCTCCTTCATGCGCAAGAGCACCATCGACGAAATCTCTTCCGGCGTAAAGCTCTTCTTCTCGCCCTTGAACTCCACTTCAATCAACACCTTGTCGTCGTCGCCCTCTTTAATGGTAAAGGGAAAGTGCTTGGCGTCCTTCTTCACCACTTCGTCACTGAAGCTCCGCCCAATGATGCGCTTGGCATCAAACACAGTGTTCGTCGCGTTGCCTGCAGCCTGGATCTTGGCAGCTTCGCCAATGAGGCGCTCACTGTCGTTGAACGCCACCCACGACGGCGTCGTGCGGTTGCCCTCACTGTTGGCAATGATCTCCACTTGGCCGTCTTTCCACACGCCCACGCACGAGTACGTCGTGCCCAGATCGATACCAATGACCTCCGAGAAGCCCTTCTCAGCGCGTTTCGCGCGCTCTTCGCGCTCCTTGCGCGCTTTGTTGATCTTCTCCTCAATCTCCATGCGCTTCATCTTGCGCGTGGCTTCGTCCATCTCGACGCCGCTCACCTCCTCGTCCTGCACCTGCTGCGCCGCTTGCGCCTGCGTCAGACCCGCCTGCAGCGCGCGGTTGCCCTTCTCGACCGTCAGGCCGTCCGTGTAGGCGCCGATGGCTTTCGCGTAGTTTTTAATGTAAAAGTGCGCCGCCCCGAGCCGCGCGTAGCCCTTGGCAAAGGTCGCGTCGAGCGCGATACAGGTCTTGGCGTCCTGCATGGCGGGCGTGGCCTGTCCCGCCGATAAATAGGCCGCCGAGCGGTTCGAAAAGTAGATGACGTTCGTCGGCTCGTAGGCAATGGCCGTCGTGAACTCTTTGATCGCTGTCGCGTGGTCGCCGGCGGCAAACGCGGCATTGCCGCGCTCTTTGGCTTCGGCGCCGAGTTTCACGCGCTCGTCGGCGGGGACGCTCGCGTACGCGTCTTTCGTGGTCTTGCGCGTGCGACGCTTGGGGGCCATGGCGACGGTTAGCGGAGAGAGAAAGAGGAGTGAGAGAGGGAGAGAGAGAGCGCGTGCGGGACGACGTGCGCGCTAGTTCCCGAGTTGGAAAATGACGTCGAGGAGGTCGAGCGCTGGGGACCAACCGATGGCAGGTGGCGATTTAGGGCCAGTCATTCGTTGATTTGCTTTGGTTGAGGGCGTTTTTAGACGCAGTGGGGCCGTGGGGGGCGTGTTTGGCAGAGGACTCATGTTTTATGGACCGATGGTGGGAGTCAATTGTCGACCAGTAGTTTTTGTGTGCGACACAAAGATACGAGCGATCTGATTCGAGACCGCCAAGTCGGTCGATTAGAGCCGATAGTACGGGTACAGTGATGCGGCATCGAGTCGATGACGACTGCGTCCATCGGTCGAGTGGATACAGCTGTATTGTCGGCGAGCAAGTTGGCCGTCTCACACTGGCAATAGCGTAGCACAAGCAGTAATTGACAGCATGTAGATGATAGGAATTACAAGTGAGGGCGTTGTCCATACCAGCAACAGCAGTCTAGTGCCGGGTGACGACGTCCGTATCAACAGGACCATTTAGCGCACGGTATTCTTCGCCAGATAGCGCGAACTGATTCTGCAATAAGTGCGTTTTGTGCCAGCTTGTTACGTCAAACACTATCCACTACTGCACGCTCTAATCACCTCAACGAAAACGCAGATGCGATCAGTATGTGTGCCCCCAGCGGTACCGACATCCGTGATGGTATCGCTCACCGGTACTTTGCCATCCTGCAGGTACCGTCCAGTCACACGTCCTGATGGTCAAGGCCGCGACCGCTGATGCCGACCTCGTCTTCGCCACGTACCAAGGCGAGAAGCAGCTCGCAGAGCTCGTCAAGCTGATCGACAAGGACTTGTCCGAGCCGTACTCAATCTTCACGTACCGCTACTTCCTGTACAATTGGCCACAGCTCAGTATTCTAGCGCGCGTGCAACACAAACTCGTGGGCGTTATCATCTGTCGCCAAGAGCCACTTGGCGCGACGCCCGAAGAGACAGGAGACGACGGACTGAACAGTCCGAACGATCCCAAGCGCCGATGGAGAGGGTACATTGCCATGCTGGCGGTCGAGAAGCAGTATCGCCATCGCGGGATTGGCTCTCAGCTGGCGCAGAAAGCGATCGAGCGGATGCAAGACGACGGCTGCGAAGAAGTAATGCTCGAGACGGAGATTGCGAACAAAGCGGCCATCCGGTTGTACGAGAACTTGGGCTTTGTGCGGGACGAGCGTCTGGTCAAGTACTATCTGAACGGCGGAGACGCATACCGTCTGAAGCTATGGCTACAGTGATACTGTAGCAGGTACAGCGATTGTCGGATGGACTCGGCGCTGGGTGCACTTCACCGGTAACCGAGGCTGGTTTTCTGTCGGCCGAAGCACAGTAAGTACGGCTGCAGCCATGTAGTAAATTACGGTAATATAACTGGACTAGAGCTGGCTCGAGTCGGTGAGTCCGGCATGTTCTGTACGGCACAATCAAACACACACGACATACAGAACTGTCGATCACTGACATCTTAGCAGCGCTCACCAGTTGAGCGTCCACGTTAGAGCGTCTTGTTCGGATGCGTAACTTGACGCGCGATTCCTGCCCCTTTTCGCATGTGACCCTGTCTCGTTGCGTCGATCTTCGACATTGCTGAGACCAGAATTTAGTTTTGTGGGATAGCTCACCTTGGCTTTGGTTCTGCGTCGTTCGCGATTGTGCTCTGGTCAAACCGGTGCGCTCCCCTTGGCGCGAAGTCCACCAAGATGTAAGGCTACTCTCTCGCTCTTCTCATGCCGTAGATTTATCGTTATTGAGATGGCGTGGATAATGTAGCACGAAATGTTTTGACTAAAACTGGTGCTGCTGCTGGACCAGCAGACCACAATAAGAAACCAGAATTGCTTATGCGTTTGAGCGCCACTTAGTAGCAGGTTGTTACAGTGCTGCACATCACTGATGCGGAATGATGCGGTCGATCATCAGGCAATCGATAGAAGATAAATGTGTCACCACGATGGCGTGCAGTTTTACCTTTGGATCATTTTCTTTTTGCTTATTGCGGCTCAATGAGATAGATGTCACCATTTATTGGCTCATCGGCGTCATGTCCTCGGTCCTCAATGACAACGGTCGGTAGCAATGGCAGGTCTCCCGCTTATTTGTGGTACGCCCTTCGATTGACGTTTCACAAGAGCGAACTTGACACGTCGAACGTCATTCGCGACGTTGCACGCTTGCGATAACTAGATCAACTCATTTCGTTTGCGTCCTTACTACCTGGTGAGAAACAAGAATTGCACTAGCCAAGGCTTTAAAACAGAAAACACCGACTTGACGGACGACATAGCGTCAGATTTGCCTTTAACTAGCAATGAGATTGACAGACTGGCACGTACCCGGAAACAAAAATTGCCGGTAATTGTAGTGTTGCGAGCTACATTGTGTTGTTAGCGCACATGAAGTACGCAGGACCGGCTCAATGAACAAGGTACAATTCGAATACGAGCGGGCTGCAGAACCCGGTCGCACATTGATACATGACGACACTAAGGTGATTGTCGTGAGCAGATTCGGCCGAATAAAGGTAGATGATCATTCAATGGAAGAAGCTCGCAGCTAATTATCACCTCAGATGGGCTTTCATAATCAACATCACCGACCCAGTACGATAATGGATGAGGTCTAAGTTATGTAGTGCACCAACCAGATTAACGACAGCGTATTTGACGGCGCCGAGGCACATGCGCGGGGTCGTACGTTTTGTAGTTACTTATGTGACGAACAAAGATTGGCGACGCTAAGTGTCAGGAATACCCTGGGTGGTGTGCAACGGAGGTACACTACGAGCAGTACATCCATGGACTAGGTACGTGCACCTTGTAATTTACCACCCATTCAAATCAGTGTCGCTTCAGCTATCAATGGTGTGTTTCATGTTTGCTTTAGTAGAGGGTAAAATAGAACACTACATGATATGTAAAGTTCATCTCCTTTACCAAATAGTCAATAATTATTAGTTCGCATTTGATCTGTATAAGACGCGTGCCTTGTTATGGCGTCTTTAATTACAAGAGTTGGAATCCTTATTATGGCATATGACCTTAAGCACATTGTGCTGTAGATTATCGAAATCGTAGGAGTCTCTTGGACCAGAACTAGAAGGCTCAGTGAGCAAAGTATACTCGTTGGGTCTTGTTCTCGTTGAAAACAAAGTATCCCGTTGAGTTACAAGCCTTCCTCTGACAAATAAGCTATTATAGCTACGCTACAGTTAATTTTCGACATTTCCAAAGTGATTCATTACCACTTCCACACTGTAACGGGGCACGCCTTTTGTCACTTCGACACAAGCTTGTGTGCACCCGACATCACGTACAAGTGGAGAGGAAGCGCAGCGAAGTAGGCAGAACTCGAAAGATCTGTGTAAGGGAAAAAGTAGAACTGTCATTTAAAATAGTTAGTTTCTCACTAAATCATCTTTCGTCTTAATCTAACTATATTAAACTACCATCTCCTTTGTGGGTCTCTTGCTCACCACCCATTGCGCGCGTCCAGCAGCGATTGGTGGTTAATTAGGTTGCTGTAGATGTTACATCAATCAAGAAGTGGAGCACCCACGAAAATTAGCCTTGGGGGTAATATTCCGACAACATCACCTCTTCTCGAGTGATGTTAATTGAATATTATCAAAATGGATAATACTCATAAATTGATACTTTCTATCAATTTTTATGTAACGGGATCACCCCGTTACATCACCCCTCTCTTAACTTTCAGTCACTATAGTGAGTGTGTTTCTATTGGTGACAAAGCGACTACCGTCGTGTCGCTCGTGGGACAGAGAGCACTCATTGGTTTTTCCTTTCATTTCAGCTTTTCATCGCATGACGAGTCCGTCCATGCGCTGCACGAACAAGGCCGCGACCAAAGTGGCTGCACTAATGCGCGCAGACGGAGAACAAGCTGCCCAAGAATCAGCAGCAGTTGACTCGACACCTGCTGCTGCCAGTAAGCAGCCTGCAACACCCGTAGTTGCAGGAGCATGTGGTCATCTACGTGCTGCTCCTTCACCCGCAGCTTCGGCTGCGGGCGGCAGTCCCGTGACCAAATAAAGATATAGAGGTGGTCTATTCGGGCGAGTCGGATTCTTCCGACTCGACGCCGTCCGCAAATCCCGACCGTACGGTTGCGGAAGCGACAACTGCTGCGCCTCGCGGCAGTCTCGATAAGGACTTGCGCTATGAGATGCTCGGTTCATCCGACGAGTCCATAAACTCGTCGCCGGGATCCAACCGATCGCGCTCGTATTCGTACGAGGAGAGTAGGAAACATGAGGAAGTACGTCCTCATGAGATTGTCGATGACTCTTCGCGGAGTCATCGTAGCCATAGTCGCAGCAAGACTAGGTATTGCGGCGATCGTGGTGCCAGCTCTCATGTTAGCACCACGCAGGAGGAGCAGGATCGCAACGCGTTGCGATCTGCTCCTGGTAACAAGTCATGTATGTCTACCTTGAGATACTTACTAGAGTGGTATGGGCATACCACTGAGAGTTGTCGAATCCCACTCTTTGACTCGTCAATGATCCATGGCCTTGACCCCAGTGCAAGAAATTATCGCACTGAGCATGAATTCTACATCGATGTCTTCTTTAGACATCGATGGTACCACGGCAACCGCAAGAGAGACGAATTCTTGTTGGTGCAGGCGTTAAATTCGCTCATCGGCAACATTGAGAATTTTGACCGCAAGGTTTGGCTGGACAAACTTGATGTTGCTCGCAACGGGTTTGAGCTGAAGTCGCATACCAGTGCTCGGTATAAATTGCACCGATTGTCTCGAGAGGCAGGTTTACCTTGTCTCTCGTGGGGAGAGAATTGTCTGAGTTGTGTTGACAACTCAGTTCGCGCCCCTAGGGAGGCGTTCCTCCCTAATCAACCCTACTGGAGGGCGCGCATCTCTTCGGAGTTGCGTCAAGGGATTGAGAACCTACCATCCCTTTACGAACACGGCGGGCGTTCGTACGACGATGGTCCTCCATCAAAGGGTGTGTCTTGTCGTAGTTCTCGACGAGACCGGGTACATCCAACATCAGCTGGGAGCGGGCTCTTGCCTGTTCCAAGCGAGTGGATATCCTCGCCACTGGACGAATAAACTCTTCCTTGATCTTGAATTGTCACGGTCGTTCAAGATACGCTAAACAAGGAAGCGT
This sequence comes from Hyaloperonospora brassicae, assembly GCA_947650285.1. Taxonomy (NCBI): domain Eukaryota; phylum Oomycota; class Peronosporomycetes; order Peronosporales; family Peronosporaceae; genus Hyaloperonospora; species Hyaloperonospora brassicae. The sequence continues at coordinate 67,316 of CANTFL010000006.1, forward strand.
TGACCACCGTGGGAGTCAATGGAAGGATGTGGAGGAGGAGGGAAAACCTCCTCCAGGTCGTTCTTCTCACCATCTCGACCTGCACGATATGGATCGCGCAATTGTTGAATTGCGCGAGGATTTAAAGCACGATATAGACAGGAGTTACGCTCTGACCGACAATGTGCGGCAGTACCGCAAGGATCGCGAGACCAAGCGTGCGAAGGGCCGTGCGAAGTACGCGGTCGCGCAACTGCAGGTAGAGCGCGATATCCGCTCTCTCGTTGAGGGGATGAGGACGGCACGCATGGAAATATCTCGGCTGAACGAGAGATCTCTTCATTACGCATCCAGACTGATAGTCTGGAGCGCTAACGCAAGAGCCTGATGGAGGATCTATAACGTGGGGGTATCTTCATCGTCGGAAGAGGGCTCGTACTGACAGTACGGGAGACGTCTCACGTAAACGTAGGATGCGTACGCATCCTACGTGGCAGCTCTATCGTGTATGCGTTGCCTTGTCGGCGCAGCACACGAAAGGGGCCGATGTACTTGGGCAGTAGTTTACTGCTGCCCACATTGGTCACTACGTGTCTAGGTAGGTTTAACGTAGACAGTAGGACTAAGTCGCCTTCAACAAATGAAAGAACAATGCTCTTCCATACTTGTCTGCGTTCCGTTGCTGCCGGTCCACCGCGTTAGCGTTGGAGTCCTCAACGAAACGGACTACTGCTTTTCGATTCAACAGAAAGATCTCAACAACAACGAGTCAGTGGAGACACTGACTCGTTGTTGTGCCTTTCAGTGCGCATTGTGCGCACTGCTGAGAGATTCTTCTCTTCTTCAGCGAAGGTGTCGACTTCCTCGCTGGTATGATCATTGCCGATGATAAATATTCCAGCATCGTCACCGTTGTCGGACGTAGCAGCGGAGTCATTGTAACTGCTAAGATTAACTTCGTCGATGTCGACATTACAGACATCGGCGTCATACGTGACGACGTTAGCGTCGACACGTGATGAGCAAGAGCCAGAATGTTTTTTCCTCGAGGGAGCCTCCCTTAACCAAGAGTCACACTCTAACAGGGAGGCCAGACTTGGATGGCGTAAGCCATTCACTAAGAACGGTGTGCGCGTCGTGGACGCATGCACGGAGTTGTTGATGGCGAATTCGACCATAGGCAAGAAGTCACTCCAACTCGAAAAGGAGTGGAATCATCCTCGAAGTATTTCTTTGAGGACACGGTTTGCACATTCTTTCTGACCATCCGTTTCGGGATGATCAGAGGTTGACATATCCAACCGTGTTCCAAATGTGAGGAACACGGATTGCCCAAACTTCGCCGTGAACCGAGGTCTCGGTCGGAAACGAGTGCACGGGGTAACCCGTGAAGTCGAAAGATCGTGTCGATAAAGACACGAGAACAGCCATGAGCCGTGATCGACTCGGGTACCGCAGTAAGGTGTATCATCTTGCTAAACCGGCCCACGAACACAAGAATACCATTATTCGTGTGAGCGTCTTCGGGAAACCCGAAGACAAAGTCCATGGAAACGGACTGCCAGCACTCTGCCGGGACCGACAGAGGTTACAATGGCGCGCGAGATGAAGGACTGGGCCTTACCCGCTGACAGACCTCGCAAGAACGAATGTACTTGAGCACAAGCTGATACTGGCGGGGCCAGTAAAAGTCACGACTTACCGTGAGGTAAGTCATTTCCCTACCACGATGCTCGCCTGTTGGGGCATCGTGACACTCACACATGATGCGCAAGCGCAAGTTGTTATGAGTGGGTACGACGGCACGAGGCTTGTCGCCGGCAACGGCTGTATAGTACCGCAATCCGTTGCGAGTTGTATACCGATTCGATGAGGAGCTCACAACAAGTTACGAGTTGGATTCAACAGAGGATACATCAAGCGCAGAAGATCCTTATCTTCTGCGTTGGCCATTCTTACGTCGTCAAGTAACCTTGACGATGAGCCAATGACTGTAAGTGTCAAAATAGTGGTCTTGTCCTCACTATTGGGTTGCGCGCCCGGCTCGAAATCGGGATGTCGCGAAAGCACATCAGCGACGACGTTCAGTCGTCCTGGTTTATACTCCACGGAGAAGTTGTTTTCAACCAATTAAGACAAACACCTCGCCATCCTTTGCGAGAGGTGTGGACTATTTACGGCCGTGCGTAGTGACGCATGGTCCGTATAGACGATGAACGGTCTATCTCCCAAGAGATAGACGCAGAACTTAGCCAGTGCGTATTCCATGGCAAGTGCTTCCTTTTCATGCACCGAACAATTGCGTTCAGCTGGTTGCAGATGACGCGATTGATAACAGATGACGCGCTCTGCTCCATCTGTGTCAAATTTTATCAACGCACATCCACTTGAAAAATCGCTAGCGTCACAGACCACATGGAATAGTCTGTCCTGGTCGGCAATCGCCAATATGGGCGATTGCATTAATCTTTTCTTGATACTTTCAAAGTAATGCTGACAGTCAGCGTTCCAAGACCACTTCATATTTTTCGTGAGCAAATAAGAAAGGTGAACAGTCATCTCGGCGTAGTTGCGCAAGTATTTGTGCAAGTACGCCGCTAGACCACGAAACTTACGTAGTCCCTTGACATCGACTGGCACAGGCCAGTCGGTAATCACCTTGATCTTTTCAGGATCAGGTCGTACGCCGTGTGTACCCAAGATGCACCCAAGAAGTGGTATTTCGCTAGCCGCGAATATACACTTCTTGAGGTTAGTGTACAACTTATGCTTGCGCATAAGTTAAAGAATCCGACGAACGTGAGTTCCGTGAGCTTCAACGTCCGTCTTTCCATCCATATCCCGGCTATGGACGAACCCATCGTCGAAGTAACTCGGTGCGAAATCCCGCATCGGTCTCAACAGATTGGTGACACATCTGTTGAATGTTTCAGGGGCATTACTCAGCCCCTGTGGCATCACTAGCCACTACCACATTATACCGTTGGGATGCCTCACTGCTGTGTACGGGATGTCTCGTTCACGCATGAGGATCTGATAGAAGCTACCCATCAGATCCATGGACGAGAAGATGGTACTCTTAGACATACCATCTATGATTACGTCCTTCTTCGGTATCAGATCCGACGCCGATACCGTTTCAGCATTCAACTTGTTGAATGCGTGCACTATCCACTATCCTCCTGTGGCATTTCGCACACAGAAGGTCGGAGAGCTGTGAGGGGATGTCGATTCCCTCACATGGCCCGCTGCGAAGCGACCGGCAAAGAACTTGTCGATCGCTAGTGCTTGTCCACAAGAAAGTGGCCGCTGCTTCATGACACAGGACTTCGAGCCCGGTTTGAGCTCGATCTCGTGTCGAGTGCCTTTGTCCTGAGGCAACTCGCATGGCACGGATTCAGGAACAAATCCTTGAATTCGATCAAATCCTTAGACAAAGGGTTTGCCTGGAGCGACTCCCAGTGTGGTGTAGAAAATTTAGCCTCCTGGTATCAGTGAGGGGGTCAGCGAGCCGAGAGCTGGCGACTCAAGTGTCAGCGACTCGGGTGTCAGAGACTCGAGTGACAGCGACAAGGGGCGGCTACTTTAGTATTGGCAACTCGGATGTCGGCGACTTAAGTGCTGGCGACCGAAGGGTCGGCGACTTAGTGTCGACGACTTAAATGTCAGCGGCTTTAGTGACAGTGACAAAAATCGGCAACTCGAGTATCAGCGACCGGGGTGTCGGCGACTCAAGTTTAGTGCAGAATGCAAGAAGAGTGAAAGACAGATTCATCACTTCACTTGTAAAAAAACTAGGGAAGGACGGAGAGCCATTCAAACTGGCTCTGCGAGATCGCAAAAGCGATAAACCAATGCAGTGAAGAATTTTCCAAGTCCAAGACACGCGTACACCTAATGTGAGTCCCTGCGTGGGCTATATTATGCCTGCCGTCGAATCTCTAGAGGCATAGTTTGTAAAGGTATCGACTAGTAGCACCAAGAGTTAAGGAAGACCCGGGTTGGGAAGCGCTCGCTAATACCGAAAGAAAGGGTCTCGTCGTCGAAAAGCCGGTAAATCTCAGTAAGGGACCGTTGAGAGTCTTTTCAAGGGACAAGCCGGTTACCCGATAGACGGCACCGCTGAAATTCTTGTCGAGCGACAAGACGGTGGGACTCAGCCGAGGACACCGTAATTCTTCTAGTCGGGCGGACACTGCGCCCGGTGACCTGTAAAAACGCGTGAGCGTCGGTTTCCATCCTTTGATGTGAAGTTACAGGAAGTGAAAGGGTTATAAGCTGCTGAGCTCAGGAAGACTTCCGGAGGAATTGGCTGTAAGGAATCGGTTAGGCGAGAGCCACAACTTAACCTCGAAGGGGCGAACTGCGGGGGAAATTGCCCTCACGTACCAGCCGGTACGCCGACTAAGCTCGGCGATTGTTGTGTTTGTGCGTTCAAGCTGTTGTATTACATATTTATTTAACTACTAAATCACACCAGGATGGAGATGAATATCTCTCAATCCGAGTCTTCTCATCGAGGACACTTTCCTCCATCGATGAGCTGCTGAGAACCCGTTCGTTCTCAGTAAACACTGTTGTCGACCGAATATCGGCCACATACGCATTCTCTGTGACTAGTATGTAGATCTGATTGATATTTCCACTACGTAGATCACGCATATACCGTTTCGGTTCGAGAGTTGGTAATTGAGTTATCTCCGAAGTTAACTTCGGAGGCACAATCAGATCAAGCGTATAAGCGCCTACGCTTTATCCGTCATTGACCAAGACGTTCAATGTCTCGGTTTCTTCCTGGGAACTTATTTCCACAGGTTGCTGAGAGCCCAATCGCTCAGCATGAAACTCTGGAGGAATTCCTTCCTCTAGAACGTGTGGACTTATTCCCCCTACATCTTCTGACTGTGGCTGTGCAACCACAGTCAGAGACTGATCCTCTACGGTCGACTCTCCAGTAGACATAGAATGACCGTGTTGCCTTTTGGTGGTAACAGTTTTCTTCTTTCTAGGATGTTACCCGTAGGCATGCATCCATGTCCCGGTCCACTCGACTTATTCGAATGGTGGACGTTCGGCGCTGCCTGTACTTCTGTACAGACGCCTGGAGATTGCTCCACAGTGTAGTGACCATCTAAACTGCGGTATTGTACAGTCGTGCTAAAGACCGTACCACAAGTGAGGCCATCGCACTCATTCTCAGTACATCCACACACTTGTGGACGCTTTATGACGTTCATCAAATGACCATCTGATGAAAAAGCAGCAGGCATCTTTACAAATAGATGCTGCCAGATTACCCTTGGCTCGTATCTCCTAAGCCAAGGCAGAACTAGGATGACGTCAAGCTTGTTACCCAAATCCAGTACGATGAATTCGTCATCGCAAAGTTCGCCTTCTCACGCGTAGTGAATTCCTACTACACGTTTTTTCACAGTGATCGATGCGCCTGTCGCTAGGCGCACCGTCATCCCCGTTAGAGGGATGTCGCGCTCAACGAACTTGAGTCTACGACTCTCTAGTGACTGACGACGAACAAAGTTGTTCGACGCCCCACAGTCAACTAGGGCGCAAAGTGACAAATCTGTTGTGACTTCCAATACCAAGGTGATGAGTGTCACTTCATCACCAGGTGTAGATACACACAACGATTGTGTATCTGGAGCAACTTTCGTCAAGAGATTTGCAAAGCCTCTTTATGGTGCTGAATCAGTAGGGCGCTCCGCCCCTACTTAACCCGTCCATGTTTTGATGGTTCGCTTCGCTGTTGCGGTTTCGCAACAGCGTCGGACCCTCGTCCTCCAGTTCTCTTGGCTAGTGGACGGTTACTACGCTCAGCACCGAGGGGCGCTGAGCGAGGGAGACTGCATTCGTATGCGTATTATCTCAGCTTGTTACAGCGATGGCATCTCAGCGATCGCTTGTCGTTCGTAGGGTAAGTTTTCTCGCCCTTGACATAATTGAGGTCCATTGGCTCTAGGCCTTCGACCGCTGGTCGTCTCTGTGGACGATAAGGGGCCAACGTAGCGTGAACCTGTCTCACACTAAGGTCTTTCTGCTCTGCAGCGTAGATTGCATACGAGACCGTCTTTAATCTCCGCTAAACAGGTGGCCCTGAAGGGGCCATCTGAAAGTCCTTGTATAAATATTGTGATCAGCACAAATTCACTCACAGGATTTGCTACCATGCAAATTGCAAGGTAACGCTAATGTTGGGAGTTAGCGTGAACCTTACGATTATCCTGTTTAAGTTCCAGGAGCTTTGATAGAGTCCATAACTCTGTTCTTGGAGGCTCAAACGTTTCGCTGGGCAGGGCCTTGAAGATCATTAACGGCCCAAAAAACGTTCGGGTCGTGCAACTTGAGATTTATGGCCTAGTTCCTGGCGTCCTCTATCAAGTATGACTGATCAAATGCGACTTGCATCCTCATACCGTCGATGCGACGGGCCTCGGTGACAACGTCTACCTCGACGAACCATCTTAACAGGAAAGTTTCCTCGACTAGACGGTACTTTAAGATCTCTATCTTAAGAGACTACCGTCGACTCTCACGCGTCGACTCTGCGGACTGAAACTGTTGCCGTAATAGCATCTCAGTCCGCTGGTGATCTTGTTGTTGCAACAAGGTCACCTGCGCTCGTGTATCATCAAGTTCTCGTTACAAGAACTTACTGATGACGGCATGCTGTTGGTCCCTATCCCTTGAGGATAGAATGGCTCAGACACATTCTTCGCCAACGGTCAAACTCATTCGTTTAATCGAACTCCATTCGACATCTCTCAAATAAGAGTAGGTTTTACGGGTCCCGTGAAAGATGTCGCCTTCTTCATCGTCCAACATGTTCATGTTGGACGATGCAAGTGTCTCTCCTTGAAAGGACTACAAAGTGCTACCACGTGTAACGGGGAACCGACAACTACGTACTGGTTTGCCAGTACGAAGATAACTTACACTGACAACAGTGAAGGTCGGTGCCCTGCTATGTATAAAACTATACAGAGCAAGGTAAACAACTAAGGCACGATTATGGACGTAGTCAAGGTATGCCTGTTATTTAATATATATTTAATCCTGTAACTATTTTTCTTTGTTTGTCCTGACTTGGTGATACTAATATAAATATACGTATGATGGCGCCTACCTACCACCCATTGCGCGCGTCTAGCAGCGATTAGTGGGTTGATATAAACACAATATCAGCCAATGAGTAGATCCTTTAGTCATCCCAACAATGTCAATGTGCTTCGTGATATTGTCATAGGAATATTCAACGTAATATTCTTTATTACCATCTTCGTCTGAATGACAATTTCATGCAACGGGCTAACCCGTTACAACAGGCATATAGTTCTCACTGCAGTCACTGAAAAGTTTCGTCGCGCTTTTGTCAGCTCTTGGCTTCCTGTACCTTCTTACATTTAAGATCCAAGATAAGGAAACAGGATAACCTACTAGGTGCGCAACGGTCACTCCTCGCGCTTGACAGACGATTGCGCATCTACATTCTCTTCATCAGCTCATATTTTATCATTTTTCTGGTCTCATTTCGCTGATGTAGCTAATGTAGTGGCAAGGGCATAATCAACAGTTATTCTCTGCTCTTTTCTTAGCTTCTGACACACCACATAAACGACAAATTGGCATTTCAGATAACAAACAAAGCCACGCTTACTGTCAGATTATGCCCACGAGCAAATCACAATTACCGATGCGGTTACCTACATATTTAAACCCAAATAAATAATATCTACAGATTAATCGATACCACAGAACGAGGTCCATAGCTACACCACTATCGTTCAATTGGACTAAGCATATTGGGATCTGGTCTGCTCTCATCATTAGATCTGGCGACATTGATAGTGACGCAGCTCGTTACAAATAACTAACGCCAAATTACGTCGATGTAAATAGTTCCCTAATTGATATTATTCACTAATGTGTACCTTTCTAAGTATATATGGATCAAACATATCCTATATAAGTTTCTGTAACGCCTCACTTATTAATATACATAGGTCACTAAGATATCCAATTAATCCGTCATATGCTGCTAGACGCGCAATCGGTGGCAGGAGAGTAGCTATTGTTGGAGTTTGTATCTCGATATAGTTGAGACAAAGTCAAATGTAATAAACTAAAAACTTAAGCCATACCATATTTAATGCTACATCTTCTCTTCTAAACGTGTTTGAATACAAAATCAGCCATTCTCTGGACGTACAGTGTCCGTATGTATTCGAGATGTCTGCCCACACAGAGTTAGGACATATTTTTGTAGTATGTTGTTTTTACTAGATTATTTTGACACGTCATGAAGGGTTTCAAGATTCAACGGCAAGACCTGATACACGTAAATTTCGATCCTACCTGTTGGGTCAATATCATGACAACTAGACAGATGAGACAAGGCGAGACGGACGCTACGTGGAAGAGCGGGACATTGATACAGACGGGAACGAAATATGCCATTGACATGTGGGACTAGCATATGATGGTAAGCTGAATGGACGTACGCCCTGTGCAACATGACCTGATCAAGTTGCAGTGTAGGTGGGTGGCATGCTGTAGTGATACTGTAAAATTAACACTGTATATATTTACCTTTTTCTACATGCATCGAACTATTAAAAACGCACAAAGTTGTTAGAGCTGAAGAGGCCAAACTCGCGGTATTTGTCGACGGTCAGGACACAATCGGAGACAACAATAAGATTTTTTTAGCAATGCCCGCGACGGCACGGACGAGATGCTCGACATGCTTGGTGGCTTGACGGATCAGATGGGCAGTCGGAATCCTTTCAGGCTTAACAGCAAGTCAACCACCAATGCACGGAATCTGCGGGGTCGATCATTTATAATTTGAATGTAGATCAAATGCAGATTTAAGCCTTAAGGTAGGAGAGCAAGACCCTGCCTATGAACATTCATCATACGCCTCGACAACCTTCTGCTTTGTGCTCGACGACTAGCTTTGGCTGGGAACACATTATTTACACGCTGGAACAGATTGGGGGAAACTACGTTATGGCTCAGAGACCTAATCCAGCTTGTATGGGTAAAGCGTACCCTCGGGACCATATTTGGGAATGCATAAGCCATGTCCAACTGTATGACAATACGGAAAGGTATGCGAAGTCTTACCAAGGAATATGCCAAATAATTTTGTCACTGCAGCCTTTTGATATAAATATAACTTTATTATGTGCATGGCAGTTGGGCCGTCGAATGAGGTGAAATAATTATAAGTAAAGTTTGCTTCGTCGAGTGTGCTTTTTTATGTGGCATGAAAACATCATTTGAATCTTCTCGATTAACACTTTGAAGGCGATGCGCAAGAGTGAGACCGCCGATAGATGGAACCTGGTGGTCTTTGGGTCAAACCTTGAATCATGCTATAGAGAGGTTGCTGCATCAATTAACCACCAAAATTACATCTGCCTTGAGTATGTTACTATTTACAGTGGCCAGTCATCACAGCGCATCTGTACTGAACATTGTCTGTACCTAAGAAGCCGTGAGTGACGCATGCGAAGGCGCGGACGAACTTGTTTTGGACAACATTTTGCACTTCTCTGACAAGAAAATGCGCACGAGAATACTGTATCGTCTGGATTGAATCGGGCCGACTACCTACGACAAGATGAAGAATTTGCACGATTATTGCAATCAACGGATATTGAAGTAAAGTTCATGCATTTCGGATGGTGCGTGGTAAACGTTATCGAGTAGACAAAGGATCGGAATTTGAAGAGCGAAGAAAAGCACCGTCACGATTAAGGCTTGGTAACGAATTACCATAATTACAGACCAGGACGCCTCATGGAAAATTCTCCGAATAAAGCAAAGAAGAAGCAAACGATCCTTTCTTCTTGGATATCAAATACAAATGCACGTGCATACCAAATCACTGAGAGTTGGGTAGTGGCTCAATACGACAATGATTCAATGACGTGAGTCTGTCATAAAATTTGATAACTGAAACTATGAATGCTATACCGCAGCTTCTGATCGTGGGCTCTTCAGAATTACTAAGAAAGCGTGTATTGCGGAACGGGTCATAGTTCTTGGTTCACTACGACCATCCGACTTCTTGATGTTTAATACACAATACACCCAATTTGAAGCGTAACATCATTTCCTTGATTTATTGTATAAAGAGGAAATGATTCTTTAAATATTGCAAGGAAGGAGTTTTAGGGTCTCTCTCCGGAGGTGCACTCATCATGAAAACTGAGCGCATCACTTATGTATTCATTGATATCGATCTTGATAATATTGTAATGACTATATTCCGTGAATTTGAATTACCAAGGGAGGCGATAATGACGGTCGTGGACAACGTCGGGGCTAAACACAAACGGATGTTCAACACGTAAATATTGTATCATTTACATCGCAGTATGATTCATCTTTATTGCGAAACTATCATTGAGATGGTTCTCTACACTGTCTCTGGCACCAATCTATATTCATTATAAGCGTGTCAACTACTTGGCCTGCGCACAAAGCAAGCAGACGAACAATCTTCAATGTGATAGAATAGTGAGCTGCATCCATTGTTGATATCAAATGTGTGGTCAGTATAAACCTTACGATACTACGACACCTCGCGATTGTTTGTCATTTTTACTTCATTGAAGTTGTGGATTATCGATTTGTCTATTGCCTAGTAGTCCTTGCGGATATAAAGGGTGCTGATAAGATGAACTTCAAAGATTTCTAAGTCTCAATCGAAGCCATTTTTATCACAATATGCACGTTCACATACGGGCGGTGTAGGCAAGTACACAATTTTGGATGTGTTTTGCAAGGAAGCCGGTGTTTGTCGTCAAATTAGCGGGCGAGACAACCACTCAAGCTACTGCAAAGTTGAATGATTTCACGCACTATTATGATTAGGGTGAAAAGCGTGGTGTCTGCAAGTTGGATAACCTTTACGGTTATGTATTGCTGCTAAGTATGCAAAGTACAATCTATCGAAGCCAAACCAAGGCCATTGAGGCTAGCATCTCACCCTTTGAGATGTTGACGAAGAGACGCCGGATTTGTTGTGACATCATGGTATTTGGCTCTCCGTTCACGGTGCATCTTTCTACTGCGAACAAGTATTTGATTATTCGCGGAGAGTCGGCCGGCAATCATCATCGAGGATAATAATGAGAGCAGGAATATCTCCTCTACCTATGGACGGAGCGTGTGTGTAACGGGGTGATCCCGTTACATAAAAATTGATAGAAAGTATCAATTTATGAGTATTATCCATTTTGATAATATTCAATTAACATCACTCGAGAAGAGGTGATGTTGTCGGAATATTACCCCCAAGGCTAATTTTCGTGGGTGCTCCACTTCTTAATTGATGTAGCATCTACATCAACCTAATTAATCACCAATCGCTGCTGGACGCGCGCAATGGGTGGTGAGCAGGAGACCCACAAAGGAGATGGTAGTTTAATATAGTTAGGTTAAGACGAAAGATGATTTAGTGAGGAACTAACTATTTTAAATGACAGTTCTACTTTTTCCCTTACACAGATCTTTCGAGTTCTGCCTACTTCGCTGCGCTTCCTCGCCACTTGTACGTGATGTCGGGTGCACACAACCTCGTGTCGAACTGACACAGGTGTGACCCGTTACACCTGGTAGCACTTCGTAGTCCGTCCAGCGACCACAGCCAACTCATCCTATATGGACATGTTGTTTGAGGAGGAGAGATTTTATGCCACGCGTGAATGGTTTACCCATTTGAGTGACATCGAATGGAGGTCGATAGAACGAATGAGTTCCACCGTCGGCGAAACCGCCGTTAGCGCCATGATGGAGTCCCCTGACAGGGACCAACAACATCCGCTATAGCCAGGTTCATTCAAAGTGAATTTGTCGCCGAAAAAGAAAAGGTAGTCTTGCTTCACCAGCAAGGCTCTGAATAGACCGAGCAGTTGAGAGAACTCGGTGCTCAACAGACAGAGCTGTTGAGACAGCAGCAATTTAATGCTGCTGTGGGCGGGACGACACACACGCGTCGTCCTGAAATCTTGAAGGTTGACATCTTTAAGTACAGAGGAGTCGAGGAAGGCTCCCTGTTACTATGGTTTGTCGAACTAGATAGAGCCATACAGGAACGTCGTATCGACGATGAGCAAACGAAACTCACATTTGCTAAAGCTCACTTGGCCGGACGTGCCAAGACTTGGGCCTTAGGGCTCGAGATAAGCGACAAATATGTTTTCGAGTCACTTGAATCCTTTAAGACCCGGATCAAAACGACGTTTGAACTGCACGGGCTGAGTTCAGGGCTCGATCTAAGCTCATTAAACTCAAGCAGGGTAAGCGTGATGTGCACGCTAATGCTCAGCATATACGACTCCTTGCGAGTAGTACAACTGCTAACCCGGTAAATGAACACACGTTTATTACTGTGTTCATGAAAGGGATCGCAGACGGGCCCGTCAGAAACTACCTGTTCCGTTTAGAGTCGGATACGATTGAGCAAGCAATCTCAGCTGCGGAACAGGAAGACTTAAGCATGAGAAAGGCTCATGCTAGATCGAGATCTTACCGTCCACCGAGACGACAAGAGACTAGAGGTTCAAAACCAATGGACCTCTATTATGTCAAGGACAAGAGACCCCGCTCTTCGAATAGCGAGAGATTGCAGAAGTGCAATCGTTGTCAGAAGCTAGGAAACTACGCGTACGAGTGTAGTGACCTATGCCCAGTACCAAATAGTACTGAGCGAAATGAACGACCATTAGCCAAGAGAACTGGAGGACGAGGGTCCGACGCTGTTGCTAAACCGCAACAGCGAAGCGGACCATCAAAACATGGACGGGTTAAGTAGGGGCGGAGCGCCCTACTGATTCAGCACCATAAAGAGACTTTGCAAATCTCTTGAAGAAAGTTGCTCCAGGTACACAATCGTTGTGTGTATCTACACCTGGTGATGAAGTGACACTCATCACCTTGGTATTGGAAGTCACAACAGATTTGTCACTTTGCGCCCTAGTTGACTGTGGGGCGTCGAACAACTTTGTTCGTCGTCAGTCACTAGAGAGTCGTAGACTCAAGTTCGTTGACCGCGACATCCCTCTAACGGGGATGACGGTGCGCCTAGCGACAGGCGCATCGATCACTGTGAAAAAACGTGTAGTAGGAATTCACTACGCGTGAGAAGGCGAACTTTGCGATGACGAATTCATCGTACTGGATTTGGGTAACAAGCTTGACGTCATCCTAGTTCTGCCTTGGCTTAGGAGATACGAGCCAAGGGTAATCTGGCAGCATCTATTTGTAAAGATGCCTGCTGCTTTTTCATCAGATGGTCATCTGATGAACGTCATAAAGCGTCCACAAGTGTGTGGATGTACTGAGAATGAGTGCGATGGCCTCACTTGTGGTACGGTCTTTAGCACGACTGTACAATACCGCAGTTTAGATGGTCACTACACTTTTGAGCAATCTCCAGGCGTCTGTACAGAAGTACAGGCAGCGCCGAACGTCCACCATTCGAATAAGTCGAGTGGACCGGGACATGGATGCATGCCTACGGGTAACATCCTAGAAAGAAGAAAACTGTTACCACCAAAAGGCAACACGGTCATTCTAGGTCTACTGGAGAGTCGACCGTAGAGGATCAGTCTCTGACTGTGGTTGCACAGCCACAGTCAGAAGATGTAGGGGGAATAAGTCCACACGTTCTAGAGGAAGGAATTCCTCCAGAGTTTCATGCTGAGCGATTGGGCTCTCAGCAACCTGTGGAAATAAGTTCCCAGGAAGAAACCGAGACATTGAACGTCTTGGTCAATGACGGATAAAGCGTAGGCGCTTATACGCTTGATCTGATTGTGCCTCCGAAGTTAACTTCGGAGATAACTCAATTACCAACTCTCGAACCGAAACGGTATATGCGTGATCTACGTAGTGGAAATATCAATCAGATCTACATACTAGTCACAGAGAATGCGTATGTGGCCGATATTCGGTCGACAACAGTGTTTACTGAGAACGAACGGGTTCTCAGCAGCTCATCGATGGAGGAAAGTGTCCTCGATGAGAAGACTCGGATTGAGAGATATTCATCTCCATCCTGGTGTGATTTAGTAGTTAAATAAATATGTAATACAACAGCTTGAACGCACAAACACAACAATCGCCGAGCTTAGTCGGCGTACCGGCTGGTACGTGAGGGCAATTTCCCCCGCAGTTCTCCCCTTCGAGGTTAAGTTGTGGCTCTCGCCTAACCGATTCCCTACAGCCAATTCCTCCGGAAGTCTTCCTGAGCTCAGCAGCTTATAACCCTTTCACTTCCTGTAACTTCACATCAAAGGATGGAAACCGACGCTCACGCGTTTTTACAGGTCACCGGGCGCAGTGTCCGCCCGACTAGAAGAATTACGGTGTCCTCGGCTGAGTCCCACCGTCTTGTCGCTCGACAAGAATTTCAGCGGTGCCGTCTATCGGGTAACCGGCTTGTCCCTTGAAAAGACTCTCAACGGTCCCTTACTGAGATTTACCGGCTTGTCGACGACGAGACCCTTTCTTTCGGTATTAGCGAGCGCTTCTCAACCCGGGTCTTCCTTAACTCTTGGTGCTACTAGTCGATACCTTTACAAACTATGCCTCTAGAGATTCGACGGCAGGCATAATATAGCCCACGCAGGGACTCACATTAGGTGTACGCGTGTCTTGGACTTGGAAAATTCTTCACTGCATTGGTTTATCGCTTTTGCGATCTCGCAGAGCCAGTTTGAATGGCTCTCCGTCCTTCCCTAGTTTTTTTACAAGTGAAGTGATGAATCTGTCTTTCACTCTTCTTGCATTCTGCACTAAACTTGAGTCGCCGACACCCCGGTCGCTGATACTCGAGTTGCCGATTTTTGTCACTGTCACTAAAGCCGCTGACATTTAAGTCGTCGACACTAAGTCGCCGACCCTTCGGTCGCCAGCACTTAAGTCGCCGACATCCGAGTTGCCAATACTAAAGTAGCCGCCCCTTGTCGCTGTCACTCGAGTCTCTGACACCCGAGTCGCTGACACTTGAGTCGCCAGCTCTCGGCTCGCTGACCCCCTCACTGATACCAGGAGGCTAAATTTTCTACACCACACTGGGAGTCGCTCCAGGCAAACCCTTTGTCTAAGGATTTGATCGAATTCAAGGATTTGTTCCTGAATCCGTGCCATGCGAGTTGCCTCAGGACAAAGGCACTCGACACGAGATCGAGCTCAAACCGGGCTCGAAGTCCTGTGTCATGAAGCAGCGGCCACTTTCTTGTGGACAAGCACTAGCGATCGACAAGTTCTTTGCCGGTCGCTTCGCAGCGGGCCATGTGAGGGAATCGACATCCCCTCACAGCTCTCCGACCTTCTGTGTGCGAAATGCCACAGGAGGATAGTGGATAGTGCACGCATTCAACAAGTTGAATGCTGAAACGGTATCGGCGTCGGATCTGATACCGAAGAAGGACGTAATCATAGATGGTATGTCTAAGAGTACCATCTTCTCGTCCATGGATCTGATGGGTAGCTTCTATCAGATCCTCATGCGTGAACGAGACATCCCGTACACAGCAGTGAGGCATCCCAACGGTATAATGTGGTAGTGGCTAGTGATGCCACAGGGGCTGAGTAATGCCCCTGAAACATTCAACAGATGTGTCACCAATCTGTTGAGACCGATGCGGGATTTCGCACCGAGTTACTTCGACGATGGGTTCGTCCATAGCCGGGATATGGATGGAAAGACGGACGTTGAAGCTCACAGAACTCACGTTCGTCGGATTCTTTAACTTATGCGCAAGCATAAGTTGTACACTAACCTCAAGAAGTGTATATTCGCGGCTAGCGAAATACCACTTCTTGGGTGCATCTTGGGTACACACGGCGTACGACCTGATCCTGAAAAGATCAAGGTGATTACCGACTGGCCTGTGCCAGTCGATGTCAAGGGACTACGTAAGTTTCGTGGTCTAGCGGCGTACTTGCACAAATACTTGCGCAACTACGCCGAGATGACTGTTCACCTTTCTTATTTGCTCACGAAAAATATGAAGTGGTCTTGGAACGCTGACTGTCAGCATTACTTTGAAAGTATCAAGAAAAGATTAATGCAATCGCCCATATTGGCGATTGCCGACCAGGACAGACTATTCCATGTGGTCTGTGACGCTAGCGATTTTTCAAGTGGATGTGCGTTGATAAAATTTGACACAGATGGAGCAGAGCGCGTCATCTGTTATCAATCGCGTCATCTGCAACCAGCTGAACGCAATTGTTCGGTGCATGAAAAGGAAGCACTTGCCATGGAATACGCACTGGCTAAGTTCTGCGTCTATCTCTTGGGAGATAGACCGTTCATCGTCTATACGGACCATGCGTCACTACGCACGGCCGTAAATAGTCCACACCTCTCGCAAAGGATGGCGAGGTGTTTGTCTTAATTGGTTGAAAACAACTTCTCCGTGGAGTATAAACCAGGACGACTGAACGTCGTCGCTGATGTGCTTTCGCGACATCCCGATTTCGAGCCGGGCGCGCAACCCAATAGTGAGGACAAGACCACTATTTTGACACTTACAGTCATTGGCTCATCGTCAAGGTTACTTGACGACGTAAGAATGGCCAACGCAGAAGATAAGGATCTTCTGCGCTTGATGTATCCTCTGTTGAATCCAACTCGTGACTTGTTGTGAGCTCCTCATCGAATCGGTATACAACTCGCAACGGATTGCGGTACTATACAGCCGTTGCCGGCGACAAGCCTCGTGCCGTCGTACCCACTCATAACAACTTGCGCTTGCGCATCATGTGTGAGTGTCACGATGCCCCAACAGGCGAGCATCGTGGTAGGGAAATGACTTACCTCACGGTAAGTCGTGACTTTTACTGGCCCCGCCAGTATCAGCTTGTGCTCAAGTACATTCGTTCTTGCGAGGTCTGTCAGCGGGTAAGGCCCAGTCCTTCATCTCGCGCGCCATTGTAACCTCTGTCGGTCCCGGCAGAGTGCTGGCAGTCCGTTTCCATGGACTTTGTCTTCGGGTTTCCCGAAGACGCTCACACGAATAATGGTATTCTTGTGTTCGTGGGCCGGTTTAGCAAGATGATACACCTTACTGCGGTACCCGAGTCGATCACGGCTCATGGCTGTTCTCGTGCCTTTATCGACACGATCTTTCGACTTCACGGGTTACCCCGTGCACTCGTTTCCGACCGAGACCTCGGTTCACGGCGAAGTTTGGGCAATCCGTGTTCCTCACATTTGGAACACGGTTGGATATGTCAACCTCTGATCATCCCGAAACGGATGGTCAGAAAGAATGTGCAAACCGTGTCCTCAAAGAAATACTTCGAGGATGATTCCACTCCTTTTCGAGTTGGAGTGACTTCTTGCCTATGGTCGAATTAGCCATCAACAACTCCGTGCATGCGTCCACGACGCGCACACCGTTCTTAGTGAATGGCTTACGCCATCCAAGTCTGGCCTCCCTGTTAGAGTGTGACTCTTGGTTAAGGGAGGCTCCCTCGAGGAAAAAACATTCTGGCTCTTGCTCATCACGTGTCGACGCTAACGTCGTCACGTATGACGCCGATGTCTGTAATGTCGACATCGACGAAGTTAATCTTAGCAGTTACAATGACTCCGCTGCTACGTCCGACAACGGTGACGATGCTGGAATATTTATCATCGGCAATGATCATACCAGCGAGGAAGTCGACACCTTCGCTGAAGAAGAGAAGAATCTCTCAGCAGTGCGCACAATGCGCACTGAAAGGCACAACAACGAGCCAGTGTCTCCACTGACTCGTTGTTGTTGAGATCTTTCTGTTGAATCGAAAAGCAGTAGTCCGTTTCGTTGAGGACTCCAACGCTAACGCGGTGGACCGGCAGCAACGGAACGCAGACAAGTATGGAAGAGCATTGTTCTTTCATTTGTTGAAGGCGACTTAGTCCTACTGTCTACGTTAAACCTACCTAGACACGTAGTGACCAATGTGGGCAGCAGTAAACTACTGCCCAAGTACATCGGCCCCTTTCGTGTGCTGCGCCGACAAGGCAACGCATACACGATAGAGCTGCCTAATAGGATGTGCACGCATCCTACGTTTAAAGCTGGTCGTCTCCGCCCTTAATATCAGTACGAGGCCTCTTCCGAGATCGGAGACAGCCGGCACGCTCAAGAATCCCCAACAAATTCTTGTGATTTCGGACCAAACGCTCATGTTGGTCCTTCAACAACGAAGTCTCGCGACGAGTCGCCATTAGATCGTCGCGCAGGAGACGAAACTCGCGCTCAATGACAAGCTGGGCGAAACTAAAACCGATTGTACTTTCTCCTGATCGGTACGGAGATGGTGCACGGTCGGCTTCAAGTCATGCCGACTATTTTATTCGTGCTCCTCGCCCCCCCTTACTCGATTAGGACGCAATCATGGCGACCCAAAAGCTCTTGCAGGTCCGGTGGCTGAGCTGAACCTTGTCTTTCTACCACCACAGAAACCACTGGTGGACTAGCGGTGGTAGACGCTTTCACGTGGGGCATATCTTGAGCCACCGCGTAAAGAAAGGGGAGAGGAAAAGTTACCTTATCCGCTGGCGGGGGAATTCACCTTCTTGTGACATCTGGGAGCCTCGGGCCAAGCTGATAGCTGATGTCGAGGGGCTCATCCGCCTGTACGACGAGACTCATTCGATTGGTCCTCGAGCCCATCGGCAAACACGCGCTTTTGGCGCTTGTCGACAAATTGAAAGTTTTCAATCGCGTTCCACATCTCCCTGAGTTGCGTTCCCTTCCCCAGGGCGAACTACTTAGGGAATACACTTCCCTTTTAGCGCGTTAGGAGTTGTCGACACAACTCGAACAAGGGTCACCCCATGTGAGGCAAGGAATGCCGGCCTCACTTGTTAAACGATGCAACCGGTACCTAGCACCGGTTGGCGTTCGCTTTTCGGACCTGAGGCGTACTGCCTCAAGCTTCTTGAGCCACCCTTCTCGTCCGAAATTCTTTACGTTTTGGACGAACGCGTTCCACGCTGCCAAAAGCGAGTTCTTGTCACGCTTTTGGTTGCCATTGTACCATCGATGCCTAAGGGAGACATCGAGGTAAAAGTTTTCTTCAGCGCGAAAGTTTCTCGCGCTGGGTCCTACCTATAAAGCTACGATGCATCGAATAATGGAATTCGATGATGCTGGCGTGTCTCGTGAGACAGGCTATCGGTGATCTGGTTGGGCAAGTGCCACGGCTTGAGCTCACCACGCTTCAAAGTGGTACCTGTTTCGGTACCACATCTTTCAGAAAGACGACGGCTCTCGCCATCGTCATCACGCTCTTGCGGGGAAGCACGAATTGATACTGGTGAGGCATAGTATTCCTCACTATAGAGTTCATCATCACTGCCGAACAGACTGTGTTGCATTTCACGAGTCCGCTCATTCGACAGTGCTCTTGACGAACGATGAGGCACCGCCGGCGATCGGGATGCCTCTGGAACGTTGCGCGAGTCAGGCACGTCTGACTCGCCAGAATTGATGACCTCATGGACAAGGTCATCAAGTGCCCGTGGTGCGATACCGCGTGCGTCTGCAGCACCTTCTGCTGCAGAGGCTGGCACAGCAGCAGGCTGTGTGGTCTTCGAATCACCTCGCATAGACATGTTAACTATGCCGGGTAAGGTCAAGTATAAATGGATGTTCCCAGACAAGTGCTGCCCGTCCCACTGGTGTCCAACGGGTGGCCACCAAGTTTTCGATAGTCATACGGTGAATATCAGTTGAGGGAAGGTGATGTAACGGGGAGCCCGTTGCATGAAATTGTCATTCAGAAGAAGATGGTAACAAAGAATATTACGTTGAATGTTCTTATATCAATATCACGAAGGACAGTGATATTGTTGGGATGACCGAAGGGTCTACTCATTGACTGATATTGTGTCTATATCAACCAACCAATCGCTGCTAGACGCGCGCAATGGGTGGTATGTAGGCGCCATCATACGTATATTTATATTAGTATAACCAAGTCAAGTCAGAACAGAGAACGATAGATATAACAGTTGATTGTATTAAATAACAATTTTACTTTTTCTACAACTAGTCTTGCCTTCGTTGTTTACCCTTACTCGGTATAGTGTTTACACCTAGCAGGGCATTGATAGTAACAACAAGAAAAGATCCGTTCACTTTTGTATTGATCAGCCTATCGCTGCAGTCTAGCGCCGACCCTTGAAGTTGTTGAATGGGTAGACAATTGGACAAAAAGTTTATCTGAGATTAAGTTGGACCAGAAGTGTTCTGTTCCGCCAAGAGATCGCTTGCATATGCGCTACCAGCTTTTGGTGACCAGTTCGGCCTCAACAGGGACATCCCTTATGCCTTGATGTACACATCAACCTCTGTCTGTTCATATGTGGACTTACAAGCGATCGAGCTCATGAGATTTCGTTTTCGATGAGCCGAAGCGTGTGCATTACGCTTGCCCTGCTTCGAGTCCAAGAGTTCAGCCTGATCCCTATATACGGCACGTAGCAGCTCAGCCGGTGGACCACATCGCGCCTTGAAATTATTGTACGATCTATAGTATATGATGTATGGTCTGTGGTTCTTGAACCTTCAGGCGCTGTAAAACGAGCTAGCACGTCACGTCAGGTTCGACATGCCATATGTAACCTGTGTCTAATCGTCTATAATGCGGCAATCTATCATGAAGTTTGGACGAGCTTAACAAATTAAAGTAACAAGGAACTGCATCATCCGACTGGCATCTAATCGGAGATATCTATATGCATGAACATGAGCTAACAATCGTTGATCAGCCCGGCAAGAGCATTGCCTGCTACCAGTCGCCAAAATTTATACATATTGTTGCGAGGTGTGCTGAATTTCTGAGTCGTCTTGTTGGAAGTCTAAACTCCTCGGCGGGTTGCGCTGCTAAGCCCCGTGCTTTTGCAGCATGGGTATTGTTTTATAGCGCATCAAGTTTGTGCTGATTGAGATCAACGAACGTGGCATGTTGTTGTCTATTACCGCCAATGGTACACCACGCGGCTACGACGATGGCGCGGTCAGCTGGTACGACCATCTGATTTTCCAGTCCATTGGATGCAATCAAATTGCAGTATATACGTAGGTAATAGCGTGAAACCGTTCCACGGCGGACGTGTCATGGTCGCTGAAAGGACCACAAAATATTCCAGGTGGAAGAAGATACACTTCGCTGACACAGGTATAATACGAACTAGCTGAACTGCCAGCGCGTAGAGACAACTACATTGCACTCTACGTATACCTTGGTGCAGAAGAAAGCGCAATTAACTGGAAGTAAAACATCGTTGAATGTAAAAAGAGATGCTATAAGTTTGTGCACAATAGTGTATGCATGATCTGCACCAAACCTTGCTTTGACGATGGTAAGCTACAAATGTGTAGCTATACGTCCTGCTCATCATTCGGGGACGTGCGTCACGTCTGGATAGCAGAAGATGACGGGTGATAACATGGCTTGCATATTAACGGATGAGCACCGTGTCGTCAAATACAGCCACATGTCCTACTCTGATGTGACACCGTCGATCTATTACTTGCTACGAAACCAATCCATAATGATGTCGAATACAACGTCGATATCAGGCTACGGGCCCTCCACCCTGTTGCACACGGTCAAAAAGCTTGCTGCAATATTAACGTACTCTCTGGCATCGCACCAACTCGAGTGCGTGGAGTCTCGTAGATGCAGTGCGAGCCACTCGTAAATGTCTTCGTGGTGATGGACGACAGCCTACGTCACGCAAACAGCGCTCGGCTTCGTTTCGAAGATAGGTCAACGCACAACCGGTCAAAGTTGTTCGGCGTGCATACATTTTCTAGTGACGATGAGCTCTCTGTGCAAGGTTCAGTATCAAAGCCCATAAATTGTGGTCATCGGCTGGTGAACGTGTCGCGCAGCACCTTCCTGCCCTCTTCCTCCATCTATCGGCAAACAAAAGAGGGCACAAACATAAGAGTTCCAGTCGATAGCTCTCATCGTCGATTGCTGCGCCAGAAAAGCTGTCGTCAGCGACGGAGACGACTGCTTTCACAGCACTTATCCCACGCCCATACTCAAGGCGGCCACTTAGGTACAGCGCGCCTGAACAATGCAATCACGGACAATAAGGTGGGACCGCAGTAGCCATCCGCAAGTCTTGCCGCTTCTGACGTGCACACATGCCCTTCTGCCCGCGATGTTGCTCACAATACAAACAATGCTACGAACTGTCAAGCGCATTGTCAACGTCGTCAGTGCTCTGACAATACGGCCAACGTTTCTCTCTGCCAAAAGTGCCCACACTTGCTCCGACACTCCAAGCAGGACACCAAGTCTTCCACTCGTAGTGAAGCGGCGTAGCTCGTGCTACTCGCGTACGACAGATGCAATGGCTCGAGATGGCGCAACGATTCTCACATACGCCTCGCGTTGCATTGCAACGCCATCACATGTATGGCTGCAAGTCCACGTAGCATTACTCTGTCTGTAGTTACATGAGAAAAGAAGACGGCTTCGCATACGCTAAACACGAAGAACTATCGGCTCTTTTCTGCGAAGCCATCGGCGAAAGACAGATAGAGGCAGCTGTGTCGAATCGGCCGTAGTGGCGACGACGACACTCGGGGCAGAGGTGAGGGACAAGTCACACGTCGCACACGCAGTAACACGTTGAGCTTCGGGACAGCAAGTGTTGCGCACCCACGCGCATCGCCAACGGCCTACCCATTCACCACTCGTTTTCTCAGACTAGAAACTAGATGACCTTCTGCCCCTGTTCAAAGTGGCTGTCCATGACGTTCCCGCTTCTGTTTTGCTGAAGACCAACACTGGTCTGTTCTTCGATGTCGATGGCGCAAGAGCTGCCACAGCTACGTCAACGCTGCGTCTCGCGCTTACCGTCGGACAGGCTGCACTACCCCCAGCATGAGCTTCGACATATGGATGAACCTGTGGATTTTTCAAGCAGCTGAATACTAATTAGACACAAGGTCTCGGGTGGCACCATCGCAGTGGATCGGGGACCCGAACTTGCACGTCCACTGTGCCCAGTTGCAGCTCTTTGATCGCCGTAGTAGCTGATGTACGTCAAGTCCTCAACAATCCCTCTCGCTCTTGCTCCGTGCACACACGCGAACGGATAAGTCCACCAGCTCCATGCACGTTCATTCCAATTGCCACGAAACAATGGGCACGGACACTCGGTCTCGAACGTGCCTTGCGCCATAGACAGGAACGAACGAGGTCTTACATCTTTCAAGTCGCGGTGTCACAAGGCGTGCTAATCCCATCGGCGCGGGTTGCGACGTTCTTGTACCGTGAATTGCTCTCGTCTCTGTCTGCGCCGGAAGTCCGTCCGGCCCCCCCCCCGCGAACCAGCAGTTTGCTTCGCTTCAGTATGTGCTGCCAGCGCTGCCGACCGTGCGACACTCACGTTCCGCAGGCTGCGATCCCATGGTCCGAAAGAAGCGGACACACACTGATTTCGACCGCTTCTATGTGTCCGTCCAGTCGACAAATCCCTGCAGGTGGTTTGCAAAGGACCGGTGCGAGCGCGAAGCCGCCGTGTCGAACTCGAGCCGCACAGGGCCTTCTGTTGGACAGTGACCAGCCGCAATGGCGCGCCGTACATTCACGGGCTTGTCCTACCATCGAATGCCATGCGAGACGCGGAGACCTACACCTGCGTTGGCCGTAATCACGGCTGGACAAGTCACGCATGTCCAGGCGTTTGTTCGCGTGGAGCGGCGGTAGAGCACTCGTGGAGACCGGCACGCCGACCGTCATACCCGTTTGTCCTTCTCCTCCTTCATTTTCGAAAACGTCTTCATTCGCGCACATCGTCGCTCACTTCCTCCATCCCTTTCCACCCCACTCCATCGCCGCTCGTCATGATGCCCCGTACGGCTCTCTCGCTCGTTCTCGCGGCGGCTGCGGCCACTGTCACCGTCGACGCCAGACCAGACTACGTCTTTCGCATCCCTAATGGCGCCAACGTGGACGGCGTGAATGCTTTGGGCCACGTGGATCCGTCGGGCGGCGGCGCCCGCAACGCCTTCGGTCAGGACTTTGAAGCCGACGGCGAGCAGTGGGTCACGTCGCTGTGCATGATGGACTCGGACGGCGACGGCCAGACGAACGGCCAGGAGCTCGGCGACCCGTGCTGTGAGTGGAACCAGACGTCGAACCCGGTGACGCTCTGGTCCACGGGGCTCTCGCACCCGGGCGAGGTCTCGTCCATGTCGAACGCGTCGTTGTGGGCCAACGTGGTCTGCAGCAACGCCACTATGTCGAACATGACTGCTCCGAACTCGACCGCTGGCTCCATGAGGCCCGGGGCGTCGAACAATGCGACCACTGCCCCAAGTGTCCCGGTGGTGTCGAGCGCGATGACGCCTGCAATGCTGTCGACTACGGTCCTCGTCGTTGCTGGTGTTGCGGCTGTCTTTATGTAGAAGGACACTACGAGAATATACGCATTGCTTATCACGAACGTCTTTCCCGTCTCGATTAGTCCACCGCGGGACATCTCAATCGCATGTACCGCTCTTTGCTTCTTTACTAACATATGAATTTGACCGACGAGCACATGTCTTGGGGTGAGGTCCATCATAGACGGACAGTATGTCGAGTGAGTCGCTTTCCACATGATCAGCTTTGCCTTTGCACATGTGACGAATAACTTGCAACACCCGCAACACTTTTGCCTGCACGACAAGTTGGCTCGTTGCCCCACGCGAACGAGAGGAGCACGTCAGTAGCGTAGTTTTGACTGCCTCTTTTCTATCTGTAATTGCCGTGCACATTGCACATTGTATGCGAGAGGATGGACAACTGTCGGCCAAATACGGGACGCTCGGGATACCTATCGGTATGGCGATAGAGTTCTACGATCGAAGTGGGAGCCAGACAAGAGATGAGGATGCGGAGGAGGCACACGTCTGCTTGTTGGCCAAGGCAGGACGGCAACAAAGATCTACGATCAAGAAGAAGAATCTTCGCAAGTAAGAGCACAGCCACAGATGGATCGCGGCAAGAAACCGCTCGACGTCAACTACCCCATCGACTGCACACCGCGCATCACAACAAGTGTCGAACGAGCGTCAACAACCATTTACCGGCTCATCGAGAATGAGGACGTCGCTTGAGGTTGGCGCCGCCTTCCCTCCGATCGCCACGCGATGCTTCCGCTAACCCCTACGAGCTGATGACCGGGGCGGCAAGAGAGGGTCTCCAAGTGCAGCGTCCGATGTGCGACGGTGTCCAGGAACAATTCCGCTGCCGGTTGAAAGAAGGAGCCAGCAGCTCGATTTGCGCCATGCCGTTGTGTCCTAATTGCTACAGCGCGCAATTGTTGCACAAGGATGGACCGCACTTCGGCGACACCCTGTTCCGGCGTCATGCTGTCCTGATTGTGGACACTTCGATTCCTCTGAATCCAAAGCATGGTGACGCAGACCGAACACGCAATCCACCAGATCTGTTTCCATATGCGGCTGACGCTGTCAGCGTTGTCGGGAAAACGGCGCGTAATGTCCGCTCGTGCCCATGTAGGGAGTTCGACGGCCTGTCTGAACAAAGCCGCTTGCTTGTACCGATGGAGCTGACCTTCGGTGACGAGTGATCTCGACCATTGGGAAACGATATAGGTCCAGCATAATTGCGCTCCCGAGCAGTCCCAGATGATATGGGCAAGGTCTTCATGTTGCCCGCGGCAGGCGATATTGTGTCTCATAGTAGCACAAACCCCATCGCACCTGTGAGGGCCACACCATATCCACGTCTGAACAGTGTCGCAACGTCCCGCACAAGTTTTTTTTGCGCTAAACAACAGCGTCGCATAGCATTTAGGTCTAACGGAGACGGCTATGACGGCGTAAGTGCCAGACCCTGTTGCTGTGGCATACCACTGGATCAGCAGAGTCCATTAGATTGGAAAGAATCCGCGAATCCAGATCCAGTTGTCTAGGATCGAAACGGCCACGCGAATGCTAAGCTGTACTAGCGGAAAGAAGTGTCAGAGCACGAGCTTGAAATCTACCCGACCGATAAACTCGTTCCGACAGCGCTCCTTGCACTACTGTATGTCGAGATCTGGCAGCCCATGGGCAGTTGGCAATCCGAGGTAGAGCAGTAGTGTATCCCCTGAAGGGTCTGCCTCAAGTCGCTCACAAAGCCCAAGGCGTTGGAAACAGAAGTGTCAAAGAAAGTGGGGTCTGCATTAGCTCACTGCGATGGTCATGCAATAGCCGCTGTGCTAAGCAACGCCGTTCGCTCGCAGATGCAGTCAACTTGATCTGATCCAGGGTCATCATACCCGTATCTTGCTGTTGTCCAGGAGGATCATGCTTCTTCATCTCCTGGCTCTCTATCAGGCCTCGCAATGGAAACGCATGTACAACTAAATCTTGTTGTCCTGTTGTCCACACACGGTAGTCATGACAGCAGAGCTCCGCGAGTGCTTGTTCTTCTAGCGAGAATCAACGTGCGCTCTAGCACAAAGTTGACATTGAGCTCTTCGAGTGGGAGCTTCAGATAAGCAGGAAGTCCTCATTTTGGCTTCTCCAGTTGTGAAGCCTCTTGTGGTGAAACAAGCAGTTGGTCCTCGAGCTGGAAAGCGCTAACGAACAAGTGTGC
Organism: Hyaloperonospora brassicae; assembly: GCA_947650285.1. Lineage (NCBI taxonomy): Eukaryota > Oomycota > Peronosporomycetes > Peronosporales > Peronosporaceae > Hyaloperonospora > Hyaloperonospora brassicae. The sequence continues at coordinate 93,950 of CANTFL010000006.1, forward strand.
CGTGCTCCAATGTCAGCAGCAGAGTTATGTGTGGGTGCGTAGTTGCGCCTCAGTCACCTGCTAGCAGCACCAGTACATTCCAGACCATTGCAGCTTATCGCATAGTATTCGAGCTACTGGCGATATCAAACGACTCTGCGAGACCGGTGGATCGCATCAAGTGCAGGAGCCCTTCTTTCTTCTTACTACCAATGTGACTGCGACAACGTCTTGTCGACACACGAAGCAGCCGAGATAAACGCAAACAACAACGATAAGCCGACCTGTCAAAGTAGTAGATAGACAACTCTGCAGGTCTCAGCGTACGCTACAGCCACAACTGTTTTCCCGAACGTCCTGTATTGCTCGTCTCGACGTCCATTTGCTTCCCTCACACTCCTTCTCTCACTCTCTCTCTCTCTCTCTCTCTACTGCTCCATCGCTCCCACAGCCTCTTCTGCTGCCTTCTTGGCCTTATTCGCCTGATAAATCTGGCTGCGTTCGTGCAGCACCAATTTGATCCGTGCCATCGACTTCTTGACCTTCGTCCGTCGATACGGGTTCGCCATGGCCATGTTCTTGGCGCGGCAGTGCTGCAGTTCCGTCAGCAGTGCATTGCGCTCCTTCAGCAGCACGAACCATAGCTTGTGCAGGTCCTCCGTGCTCTTTTCGCGCAGCATCCAGGCTTTCCAGTCGCCCCCGACGACCACTTGTTTGGAGCCCACGCTCGCAGGTACTTTCGTGCGGCTGTCGGGTTTCGCACCTTCGTGGAGCGCTTGTTGCACGGGGAAGAAGTCCTCGAGGCCGCGACGGACCGTCTGTCCGGCGTTGACGCGCAGGCCGCCAAAGAGACGCCGGAGCTGGTACGACGCCATGGAATACTGCGACTGAAGGGACGGAGTGGCTGCGGCGAAATGACTGGCGGAGACAGCTTAAGTACGAGCAAAAAGGGGATACAAGGAGGAAGCACATGGCGTGTAGCCATGTGCACGAGAAGTGTGGTGGCTGGTGTGGAGGTATATGCTGAGCAAGACAGACTTGTGCTGGATTGACGCATTGACTGGTGCCGACAGAACAACGCAATGTGAACTGCTGAGTGTGCAGAAGACAATGAAGTTGGATACGACGCGAGAGGAAGGGGCTGCATGCGGTAGTAGATAGTCACGTGGTAGTGAAGATGGCACGTTGAGCTTGACTGGAAGCTTTGGGCGATTAGTTGTAGGAAGACTACCCATTGCTTGGACGGCGACTGCTATATGCGTAGGCAGCTACTGCTTCTCCGAGCAGTAGACGCGTTTAGCTTGGGCTGTACATTGATCGATTCACAGAATGCGCCGTCTATCCGGTGAGACGCCAAGGCCAAAGCCATTGCGCTTTCGTGTCACGGAGTATCGCGTCTCTGCAACACATGTGCTGCTGTGTTGCACCGAGATTTGTCGCACAAGCGTGTCGACAGACGTCGTTGATGCACGAAAGCCAAGCCGAGCGAATGTCCGAAGGCGTCCGAATCTTTCTAGGTGGAAACCACAGCGCAAGGGTTCATATCTGACTCACTCGACAGCTACAACCTGCATGCATATCGCACTCGCGGCCATCGACGGGCGCGCCAAAATGAACCACTGGACATGCGCGCAGAAGATGAGAGTGGCGGTGGACACTGTCGTGATGCACTGGCATCAACATCGTCTCATGTACACATACCCCCACGCGCCGCAATCTCGTGCGGCACTTCATCCGAGTACAGCTAAGATGAGAATTGCGTTGTTGCTGCGACTTTCACTCCATCACTCGATGCTGCATCGAATCAATTGTTTACCACGTCGAAGGGCTGCTGCCGTGATGAAAGACTTGGCCGCGTTCCACGGTTGCGTCTGTCACATCCGAGTATCGTGTAGTCCAGCGCTCACACCCATACTGGAAGATTCACGGGTAAACAGCGTCTTGTCCACCACCCTTTCCCGTGTGACCCGGCCTTTTCCAGACTCCCATACGTTGCGATTGCTCTGGTTCAAGCGGTCCTTTTTCCAGACACTGCAACGTCAAGGTCCATGCAGATGGCCCGCCGTAGAGCAGATACGATAGCTGCATTGCCTCGACACATTGCCCTCTACAACCAATTGCCGTCTACAGAACGTGCTAGTAACCATTTGCCCTCTACAGAACGTGCTGGTAACCACACAGACTCCTCGCTGCCCCATGTCAATCTTCTCTCTTCCCTCTCTCAGATCGCAATGACCACCCACCGTTTTCGCACGCAAGTGACGATAGGCTCATCATCACGCGGCGTTCCATGTGACAGGTCGATCGCAGGCCTCGCGTAGCCCATACAAACCTCAAGTCCTTTCGACGCGCCGGCCGTTTCGGACGCACACGACAGGAGCCCGTCGACGCTGTCGACGCGACGGATGTTGAAGGTGGTTCCGCCAATCAGAACGCCGCTCTTCGCTCCGCGATCCGCCACGCACTTTGTCGATGCTTTTGGACCTCATTCTCCTTTTTGCGTGCTCCCTGCAACACCAATTCCGCCGTAGTCGCTCGACCGCTTTCTCGCTCGTTTGTCTCTCCTCGCCGCTCGCCTCCCCTTCGACCGCCATGAGCACTCACGAGACGTCTCCGCGCGCGCAGCTACGTCACTGCCGCTCGATGGACATGGGCGTGGCCCGCAAGATCGACACGTCGAACCAAATGGAGGAAGTTAAGTCGCTCATTCGCGCGAGTAATGTCTTCCACGACGACGCCGTGACGAGCGAAGTCGAGTGGTTCTACGGCCCCTTAGGCCTCCACGACTTTTACTTCCTCGGGCAGTCGCCGCTCGTGATTGCGCAGCACATTCAGAGCCTCATTGCTGCCAAGCTCATGTCCAAGGCGTCGAACCGCCCGGACGTCAAGCTCGAGCAAGAGACCGCCCATGGCGCGTTCTTTGCCGTCCTGAGCAACGTCGTGGGCAGTGCCAGTGAGCCCAGTCGTCGTGCGGCGCGCTACGACGCAGGTATTACAGAGACAGAAGTCCTCGAGCGCCGCCTGGAGAAGCACTACCTCAGTGGCTCGAGCGGCGTCATTGGCGACGGCGTGCGCGCGGGATACCAGCACCTCGAGAAGGCGGAAGCGACCAAGCGACGCACGTACCGCATGCAGTGCTACCGCTCGAGCGGTGTGCTCGACCCGCTCTCGGTGCCGTACCACGTGCGCATGTACTTTTTGCAAGAGCCGCAGTTTGCTGACCCTAACGTGAGCGAGCACGAGACGGACATCCACAAAGTCGCAGACAAAGTCTTCCTCGAGCGCTCAGGGGACCGTCTCAAGCAAGTGTACCAAGAGTGCATCGTGAAAGCCATGGCCCACATGACGCCTGCGTTCCACGCCGAAGTCTGGACCGAAGCCGATGGCTCGAAGATGGCGCGGCTCGCCATTGCCTACCGCACTGGCGCCACGCACTCGTACTTTTCCAGTATCGCGGACGTCTACCGCCAGCACGGCCTCTTTTCGCAGCGCAAGTACGCCGAGTTCTTTGCCAATGGCATTGTCATCTACACGTTCTACCTCCAGATGCTGGACAACCCGAGTGCTGGCAAAGGCTCCTTCGAAGACCGACTTGCTGCCGTGGTCAACGACGCGTCGATGCACTTTACGCTTCCGCGCACGTCGCTCACGCCCATGCTCACGGACGGTCTGCTCACGCCACAGCAGATCGCCTATGCCTACGCGGCCTGGAAGTTCACGTTTCACTTCATGCGCCGCTTGCCCGAGTCGTTTGCCATCGTGAGCAAGTCATTGCGCGACCGCGACCCGAGCGCGTTCGCTCGTCTCGATCAGCTGCGCTCGACGATGAAGCTCAACACGTACACTGAGTCGCAGATCCTCGACCATCTCCTCAGCTCGGCCGACATTGTCAAGCTGTTGTACGCTGAGTTCGAGGCTCTGCATGGACCAACGAAGGACACCGAGTCGCCTCAAGTGGACACGGGCGCCACGTTGTCGGTGCTGCGCAAGTCGATCGTAGCTGAGCAGGCGCTGCAGATCTTTTCGCTGTTCCACGTCTTCAACAAACACATCCGGAAGACAAACTTCTTTGCGAATGACAAGGCAGCTCTCAGCTTCCGCCTCGATGGCAAGTTCCTCAGCAAGACCGAGTACCCCGACGAGCCGCACGCCATTATCTACGTGATCGGCTCGGAGTTTCGTGGCTTCCACGTGCGGTTCCTCGACGTGGCTCGAGGCGGCATCCGCATGATCCGGTCGTCGCACGCTCAGGTGTATCTGAACAACGCCTCGTCGCTCTTTGACGAGTGCTACGGTCTCGCGTCGACGCAGCATCGCAAGAACAAGGACATCCCGGAAGGTGGCTCGAAAGGCGTTGTGTTGCTCAACCAGGCTCACCAGGACAAGGCCGACGTTGCGTTTCGCAAGTACATTGATGCCGTGCTCGACCTCATGCTGATGACAGAGCCCGAAGAAGACATTTTGTTCCTCGGCCCTGACGAAGGTACAGCCCATCTCATGGACTGGGCCAGTTCGCACGCCAAGCAGCGTGGCTACTCGTACTGGAAGGCCATTACGACGGGCAAGTCGGCTTCACGTGGTGGCATTCCCCACGACGTGTACGGCATGACTACTCACAGCGTGCGCGAGTACGTGGTGGGCATCCAGCGCAAGTTGCAGCTCCAGGCGCCCATTACCAAGGTGCAGACTGGTGGTCCCGACGGTGACCTTGGCAGCAACGAAATCATGATGAGTCCACAGGAGGACACCATTGCCATCGTCGATGGCTCCGGTGTGCTCTACGATCCAAAGGGCATCAACCGCGAGAACCTGTTGAAGCTTGCGGAAGAGCGTAGTCCTGTCTCGGGTTTCGACACGAGCAAGTTGTCGTCGGACGGCTACCTGGTGCTCGTCTCGCACAACGACATTACGCTCCCGAACGGTGACGTCGTGGAAAACGGCACAGAGTTCCGCAACTTCTTCCACTTGCGGCCGGACCTGACCGCCGACTTCTTCGTGCCGTGTGGTGGCCGTCCCGCTGCGGTGAACCTGAGCAATGTCGAGCAGTTCATGTATTGTGAAGACGGCCGGACGCTTCGCTTCAAGTACATTGTCGAAGGTGCCAACCTCTTCTTCACGCAAGACGCTCGCTCTCGTCTAGAGGACGCCGGCGTGATCCTGTTCAAAGACGCGTCGGCCAACAAGGGCGGAGTGACCTCATCGTCGCTCGAAGTGTTGGCTGCTCTGTCGATGACGGACGAGGAGTTTGCCGAGCACATGCAAGTTGACGAAGCTACTGGAAAGCGTCCAGCTTTCTACGCCGACTACGTGAGCGAAGTGCAGAAGCGCATCGAGCTGAATGCGCAGCGTGAGTTCGAGTGCATTTGGCGTGAGCACGAGCGCACGGGCACGTACTACTCGGTGCTGACCAACCAACTGAGTGAGCGGATCACGGACCTGAGCGCCAAGGTCCAGCACTCTGCGCTGTGGGATAACACGACGCTGCGCGAGAAGATCTTCGCAGACGGGTTCCCCGACATTTTGTTGCGCCAGACACCGAAGGAGGAGCTACTGAAGCGGCTGCCCGAGAACTACACGCGTGCGTTCTTCGCGTCGCAGCTCGCGAGCCGATTCATCTACAGCGTCGGTCTCAGCGCCCCTGAGTTTTCGTTCTACGAGTTTATTCAGGAGCTCGTTGGCGGCAAGTAATGGAGCTGCAATGCTGGAGAGCGTAGCCATTCGAGCAGTCGGAAGCGGTGTACTTTGCGTAGATGGGTAAATGAATGAATGGACATCTTGACGAACGAGGCGTCTCACTGTTTGGGCCGTGGCACTGCTGTGCACAACGCTGACGCGGACATTGGGCATGCAGGGCACAGGATGTTGACAGAGCTGGTACACTGTCTGCTTGACAGAGGATACCCACCGACTCTGTGTTTATGTTTGACAATTTTGTTCTTCGTATACTGTACAATGCACTGTACCAAAAAGTAGCAATGTCAGTGTCCCGCAGTGACTGACTTGCTGGAGAAATGGCAGATACGTCGCATATAGTCCGCAGACACGCAAATCGTACGCACGTGGGATGGACGACCGACGCCTCTTTAAATTGATCATGCGAGACCGACTCGACTGTCGAGCTCGGGGGTCGTGGGCAGTACACAGATTCGTGTGCGATACATGAACCGATACTTGTATACGATACCTCAATTCTTTCATTCTACGTAAATCAGTGCTTACAGGTCCGTCTTTTGGTCGCGATTTAGTCACGACCAAAAAGAGGGTGGACCGCACGAAAAGCCGAGCGTCTCCACTGGATCTCACTATGCAGCAGGTGATCCACTCGTCAGGGGGAGGGGCGACGTCATCCACCACGCGCCTAACCTCATAATTCATCGCCCACAGTGACTTAACGCGCCCCAGCCGTCCATCGACCCCTCGCCATGCAGCGCTTCCAGGTGCGTCTCGCAGCCCCTGCGAGCGGCAACTCGCTACTGCTCGCGCCCTCTCATCTGCGTCTCGTCGCTCGCTCCGTGCGCGCTCTCGCCCGCGCGCAAAGAGCTTTTTCGCAGTTGAAATACCACCGTACCACCGTTTACATTGCAATATTTCTGACTTGTGTCCTATTGTTATTGTTCGATTTCGATGCGGTGGAACCATATGCTGCTGACAAACAGACGGCTTTGCGGAAAAAGAGCGCGTGGCAGCGTGTAGCCATTATCCACTTGCAGTGCGGGCGCCAATGCCTGGCCAGCCAGAAGGCCCTGTCGGCCCGTGCGTTTAGTGCGTTGCCAGACCACGAAGTCGTGGGACTGCCGGCGCTGTCGCCGACAATGGACGTGGGCACGATCGCCAAGTGGAACAAGCAGGAGGGCGACCTCATCTCGGCGGGCGACGTGGTGTGCGAAGTCGAGACGGACAAGGCCGTGGTGGACTTTGAAGCTACGGACGACTCGTACTTGGCCAAGATCCTCGTGCAAGCGGGATCGGGGGAAGTGGCCGTGGGCAGTCCCATCTTTGTCACGGTGATGGAGGAGGACGATGTTGCTGCGTTCCGAGACTTTTCACTGGATGCAGCGCCCGCTGGTGAAGTAGGGCCAGCGACAATGCCCGTGGAGGCTGCGCCGACGCCACGTGCCACTCCTCCTTCGGACCCGACGCCGGTCACGGCTACGCCAACTGCTGCAGCGGCGTCAGGCCGTGTGTTTGCCAGTCCATTGGCCAAGAAAATTGCACGGGAGTCGGGCGCTGTGCTGTCGGACATAAATGGCTCGGGCCCTAACGGTCGTATCGTGAAAGCCGACGTGGAAGCTGCTATGGCTGCCCGTGCTGCTGCGCCGACGGCGGCGACTACTGCCAGCGACGCTACTGCTACTGATGCGGGTACCGCTGCGCCGACGACTGCCGCGAACTACACGGACTACCCAATCAGTTCCGAAGCCCAGACAATTGCCCAGCAGTTGACGCAGCAGAAGATGGACGTGCCGCACTACCATTTGTCGACAAGCCTTACGCTTGACAAGCTTCTGAACGCGCGTGCCCGCTTGAATGCTGGTCGTGGGGAAGACGAGCAGCTGTCGGTCAACGACTTTATTGTGCGGGCCGCTTCGCTTGCCATGCGCAAGGTGCCGGATGCCAACTCGAGCTGGAAGGGCTCGTTCATTCGCCAGTACAACGACGTGAACGTCAACTTGATGGTATCTTCGGCTACGGGTGGTGGTGTTGTGGCCCCTGTGCTGACCCGCGTGAACCGTAAGGGTCTCGACGACATCAGCAAGGAGACGCGGGCAGCTGTGGCCAAGGCGAATGAAGGCACTTTGGAGCCGGTGGACCTAGCGAACGGAACTTTTACGATCTCTAACGTTGGCCAGTTTGACGTGCAGTCACTGGCAGGTATTGTCCGTCCCGAGCAGGCGTGCCTGCTTGGCTTGGGCACGATCGAGAAGAAGGTGGTTCCAAATGACGACCCTGACGCTGAGCAAATTTATAAGTACGCGCAGGTGATGACTGCGACGCTTGCTTGCGACCACCGCGTCATTGACGGTGCAGTTGGTGCACAGTGGTTGGCTTCGTTCAAGGAGCTGGTGGAGGATCCTCTCAAGATGATTCTGTAGGGAACGCAAAAACGGAGTGGCTACAGAAGGGCTATGGACCGAGTAGATGATTAGAGGGAGTTGTTGTCGGTCGCATGGTGTCGCTGCCGATCTGTGACTGACTTGAAGTATGAGCCTTTGGCGAGTGAGCCTCTTCTCGCTGTTTTGTTACGGGTATTGGCGTTCCGATTGTACCAGAGCGAAGTGGCCGTTTGCTTTGTCTGAACAAGTCGGATAGATGAGGTGAATAAGAGCTGGTGAGACCCACACATCCGTTGACTGGTACATCGTCGCATTGGGTTCCGTTGACGCAAGCAGTGGAAACAGAGAAAATGCTGCGGTCCTTTTTGCAGCATTTGATCGTCATACAAGTTGTGTGTCTCTTTGACGTGGTCGGTGAGATACGAGACGAGTGTCTCCCACCTGCGCCAAACAAAGTGCTGTGTGCTTGTAAAGTGCTCTGTTCCGAATCCTTAGTAAAAAGCTGAACAGGCGTGCAAGTAATTGATACAAACTCGGAACGAGCAGTGCTATGCTATGAGGCCGCATCGACTACGTGGCTCCGTTCAGAATGTCTTTTTATCGACCATTAGACCCGAGCAACAACTCAGCAGAAGCAATGTGTGTCAGTTTTCATATTGATGCACTCGCTAACAATGGGCGTCCGTTTCCTCGACTTTAATATCAACCACTTGGTCCAGTAGCTCTGTGGACTCCTTCCACGACGCACGATGGACACCATCGACGGGCTCCAGCCCAGTTCCTCCGGCGCTTCACACCTACTTTTGGAGCGGAACTTGCACTTTGCCTCCAGTGTAGTCGCGGCTGATGTCATCGAAGTTCAGCGACGATTCCGAGATCGCAGAAGTGTTTTCGCTTGCAGGGGCTGTCACGTTGGCCAGTCCAGTGCTCGTTTTGCTAGCAATGCTGTCCACGCCTTCGGGATCATCGCCCGCCATGTCCAGAGAGCCGCAATCTTCTTCTTCGCTGCCAGCAACGTCCAGCGATCCACAGTCCTCTTCCGTAGCTGGAGCTGTTGGGTCTGCGGCTTCGTTGCCATCGCTACCAGCAATATCAAGCGATCCGCAGTCTTCTTCCTCACTGCCAGCAACGCCCACCGGGATCGAGTCCTGCACGACGCTGTCATTGGTACTGAGCGAAGCATTCAGCGTCGGCGGTGAGTTCACCTCCGTCGTTGGCGTAGCAGGTGTGGCTGGAGGTGTGTCCGGCTGTCCCGAAGTAGTTGCCGTGTTCGCTACAACGACCTCTGAAGTACTTGGCTGACTGTTAGGTCCTTCAAACGAATACGACTGACCAGGAGGTGCCGGTGTGGTCGACGGGCCAGCGGAAGGCGTACCATTTGGTGCAACCGGTGCGGTCGACGGGTCAGCGGAAGACCCGTTCGTAGTCTCCGGAACAGGTGACGAGTTCGTCGGAACGACCTCCGAAGTACTTGGCGAACCATTGGGTCCTCCAAACGAATATGACTGAGCAGGAGATGCCGGTGTGGTCGACAGGTCAGCTGGAGGCGTACCGTTTGGCGCAACCGAAGGGGTCGACGGTGCTGTAGACTCGTTCGTAGTCTCTGGAACAGGTGTCGCAGGTGACGACCCATTTGGTCCCCCAAACGAATACGACGGATCCGGTGTAGCGGTCGCATTGGCCGTTGCGTTTGTCGAAGCAGTTGGCGTCGTCGAGGGCGGCGAGTTGCCCGTCGAGTTCGTCGGTGGCGTCAACTGGTCCGACTGCTCCGTCGACTCACTCGCGTACGCGTCCGATTGAGTCGGCGAGTTCCCACTGCCGCCCGCCAGTGCCGCGCAGTTGACGTACACCTGCCACGTTGACGAGTGCAGCGCGAGCCAGTAGAACGTGAACCGACTCGCGCCCGAGCACTTGGCCTTGTCGTAGGGCATCGTGGCTGGAATTGAAGTAAAGTGCGCAGCGCAGTTGTCGTCCTGGAACACCTGCGTGTCGTCGCACCAGGCTTCGCACGGCCCTTCGTGGGACGGCGTGAAGCCTTCGGACGCCGAGTGCGACCACTCGATCTCGTCCGGCACGGGCTGCGGCGACTCGTTCGGGTCCGTGAGGCCGCACTCGATCGTCGCGCCCGGCACGACGACTTGCCCCAAGCTCGTGGCAAAGGCCTTGAGCGACGCGTACTTACTCGCTTTGAACGCGGTCCAGAACGCGGCCGCGTTGTCGGCAGATGACCCCGTGAACGATCCCGGTAGACCCGACGCAGTGGCTTCGATCGTTGCAACGAACTGCGTCGTGTCGACGTCGTTGGGGAACTTCACGGCCGGACGGCTGCAGTAGCCATGTGCGTGGACAGCATCAAGCAGAAAAGCTGCAGCGCCCAGCACAAGTGCGTGTCGGGTCGTGGCGAACGTCATGAAGATCGGGTAGACAGGTGAGGTGGAATTCAAAACGAGGAAGATGAGGAAGGCCTGTGCTCGTGAGCTAGTGAACTTGAGCAGGTGAATCCGGTAATGACGACTGGCAAAGGCGGCCGAAAGACGCGCGAGTTCAGAGTGCCCTCGGCATCGCCACAGCAGGTGATCGTCTTAGGAGGCACTACTGCCTTCGAAGCAGATTGATCGCCTGGTCGATCGATAGCATCTGCGGCCGACTGCTTTCCTCGCCAGCAGATTCGCTGCGTCTTTCGAGCAGCTGGTGAAGAGTGATACCGTTGACAATCGATGCCCCGAAAGGCTTCTGATTTGACTGACAAGAGGCGGCTGCAGCTGTTTCAAGAGCGGTAAAGCGTCCGGACGACGCGCTGTTGCTATCTTTCTTTCGTCCGCGCAAGTTGAGCTGTCAGCCAGTCACTTGGTACAGTCATATGGCCGCGCGTCAGGATGGACCGACCAGTGGCACTGGACACAGAGCCGCGTCCGAATCCTCGCGCGACTGGACTTTCCAAGTCAGCCGATCTTCTGAAGCTGAACGCACGTGTCGGTCGGTCGGGTCCGTGACGTTAGCGCACGAGCGAGTGTCAGTATGGCGTGGACATGGGTGACCACTGTCTCGACTGCAGACTGCTGGGAGTGTATCCTCCTACGATCGACGCCCAGCGGTGTGATGTGGACGTGCGCGTATTTGCCCACTGCAGGGACAGGAAAAAGCGACAAGCGAATTGTCGCGACTTTATCTCTGTCGGTTTCGTAGAGTGCGTCGTCGGGTGTTGTTCACTTGATCCACCAACAGCTTCTGCTGCTGCTGTCGCAACTCGAAAGTTGGGAACCGTTTCGGCTATGAATAGCTGAGAAAAAGCAGAGTTCTGCTTCCGCGTGTGTGCGGTCGAGGAAGCGGATGTCTCTCTGTTTGTCTGTCTGTCTGTCTGTCTGTCTGTCTGTCTGTCTATCTGTCTGTCTGTCTGTCTGTCTGTCTGTCTGTCGGTTGTTTGCAAGAAGACCAGTGAACGCCGTTTTGCATTGCTCTCTCTCTCTCTCTTTTCTCTTTCTTTCTCGGCGCAAGACGCCTCCGTAGTGGCCATGAGGTCAACCTGTTCGACAAGTGTCACTTGTGAACGTGCACGCACCGAGCGGCGGCGCTGACCTTAATCTGAACCATGAAAACGGTCGTGGCCTCGTCGCTTCTTGCAGCTACCACTGTGGTGTCGTTCCTTGCGAGTCCCACGTCGGTCAGCGCCCATGGACAGATGACGCGTCCGACGGCACGACCGATTTCTCAAAGCTTTCGCGCTGACTGCGGTGCGCTCAGTGGGGCAGGAGACCAGGAACTGCAATACGCGCCAGTGGAGCTGCTTCAGAGCCGAGCGCAGGCCGATCGACCCGCCGGTCCCACGTTTAATATCCTGAACGGCTGCAGAGGAACAGTGTACGAGCTGAATAACACCGTCACGGAGCTAGAGGCTGACACGCCCTTTGACGTCGAGTGGATCATCCAGGCGCCACATCCTGGCACTATGGTGCTCAGTGTCGTCAGGCCAAGAGTTGACGGCCGTGGCGTCATTACGTACGAGGCGGTGGCAAAGCTGCTGACCATCGACCCGTTCGCGGTAAGCTCGAGCGAGAAGACTAGCACAGTAGCTATTATCCCCTCGAGCGTCACGGCGTGCGGATCAGCAGGTGACTGTGCGCTGCAGTTTTACTGGCACTCGGATCTAGCGGGCCAGACGTACCCGACCTGCGGTGACATTGTGGTGACGCGGAGTGGTCAGTCTGCTTCGGAGACTTTGACCGTCGCTCCAATGGCTCCTGGTAGTGCACCAACTAGTGCAGACTCGAGGGCAGGGGGAGGACTTGAGACGGACGGACCGAAGAGCGGGAACAATGCGAGCTCGGACGTACCTCTCGAGACGTCACCTACCGCTAAAAAAAGATGCACACGTCGGCAGCAGCAAAGCTCGGCCGAGTCCAGTGCTCTGTAGCACGCGCGTAGCGATTACAGTGTACGAGTAGTTGACAATACGTGTCGATCATCAGGTGAAGCGCACCCACGCGTTGCGGTGATCGAACGCTGAGCAAAGGATACGATCCCATCTTTTTCCATTGACGTATCCGACATTTGGTTTGCGTGTGTACCTAATACGTGACCCGAGCTATTTCTTGGTTGGCGGTTCCGTTCGGTGCAGCTCTTGCGCACGTGGGACGCACCTTTTGACCGCATCAAGGGGAAGGAAGTTCGCATCATCGTTGTCATGTGCTTTTTAGTCTGCGGGTGCGTTGAGACGTCCAAGGAACTGCACGAGGGTTCGTTCACACATATGGTCTCGAGCCAGCAGTCGATGCTCCGTCCATCTCTTCCCGCTCTACTCTCCATCTGACGAGCCGAGCAACCTGATGACGTTCTTGTCCAGCGAAAGACTAGAACCGAGCGATCGGCCGAGGTGAGACTCAAGAGCGGCAATGACGAGGACGTTTACACGAGAGGTCAAGCCGGTGTCGCCTTACTGGAACGAGTGCTCGACTTTTCGTCGCCACTCTGTGCGCTGTTTGACGCCACCGAATAGTTGAAAGCTGATCTATCATGCGCGGCGAATTGCGTGGGCGGCCGAAGCCACTTGCAAAGTTGAAGGGGCTGGTACGATGTGTGGGTCCGCGCACGAAGCGGTTGGGCGATGTGATCAACGCTTTGCCGTTCGTTGACGCCCTTTGCAATGACCTGTTGGATGAGCGTACGAGACACTAAAGATGCAATCGTGTGCTAAATTGTAGCCACGCAGCCTTCGTCTCTCGTCACCTGCGAGCAGCGATCGCTGATCCAGTTGTAAAGAGCCTGAACACTCGTGTGCTGCGAAGCCCTGAAATTGTATCGAGGACAAGAGATCTGTTTGGAGCTCATAGTGGATGGACTGGACACTTGCCTACCTCTCAGCTCATCTGCAGTCGACCTCAGCCTTATGACATCGCGATGGCCACGTCAACTGGTCACTACTCGCAAGAGCTGTGGCTGCAATGGTGCTTACAATACCCTCGGATATACAATCGCTTCAGCGATAATCTCATCAGGCAAAGCTGTGCGTGCACCCCGATACGCTCACGAGAAGCTGTACTTCCCAATCGTATTGTTACGTCCTCACGACTCTGCTCTGCAAGTAGGCAATTGCTAGAACCGTAGAGGATACATTCAACATACCGGAGCGATTTCCAGTGCCACTGATGAACCAAATGACGTTTAGCGTCACAGTGTACTGCATCAAATTGCTACGTAGTGTTTCTCGCTACGTCATCCTGTGTATCATCACATCACGATGCACACAGCTCCTCTTGTAATACGTCTATCGTTGTAGAATGCTATCGTCGAATCTGCCTGGCTCTTGTTTGCACACAGATGCGTTCCTTGTGCCTCAGTGGTGTTTCAAGTGCCAGAAGGCCGTCGCCGGTGCTGTCTGTTGCTCGTGTCATTTAAACTGCTGTATCCCTCGCTGCGCCTGCACTGTGAATGTCTCCGACCTCATCTTCCAATTCTCCTTCTTCGGGCTAAAAGCATGACCCTCACTGCGTCTCTCGCACAACTACCTACGACACTACATGCTACGAATGACGTACCTGATGGAGCTTCCGCCTTCGCACTGGCCGACCACTACCCTCTTGTTGTCAGCAATGGCATCAACTCTTCCACCTCCTCATCTCGCAAGTCACATCAGCCACAGCAATTGTTTTCTCAAAATGTTTTTTGTATTCACAACGCAACAGGCGCTATCCTCCTCGCTACTCGGATATATACAACTGATAGCAAGCAACGTGAAGAAGGAGGCGACTGCACTGCACATCTAGTTACGACGACGACGACGGACCGTACACTTCTCGGCCGCTGGCGCAGGCGTCGGCGAGTCTTCTTCGACCTCTTCTTCGACCTCCTCTTTGACCTCCTCCTTGACCTCCTCTTTGACCTCCTCTTTGACCTCCTCTTTGTACGGCTTGACCTTTGCAGCGCCAGCATCGGAGCCGACCTCCTCCTGATCCACCGTGTCTTCGTTCTCCTCGTCCCCTGCGTCGTCCTCGTCACCGTCTTGCGATGCCGCCGCATCTTGAGCAGCAGAAGACGAAGATTCGTCGACTGTCGGCGTAGCAGGTGCCGGCGTGGCAGGTGCCGGCGTGGCAGGTGCCGGCGTTGAAGCAGGCGCTGGAGCAGGCGTCGAAGGCGTCGACTGGGACGTGTCTTCGTCGGAGCCGCCCGTGGAATCGGTCGAGTTGGACGCTCCAACTTTGCCCGTGAGGGGCGCGCAGTTGGTGTACACCTGCCACGGAACCGTGTGCAGGGCGAGCCAGTAGGACGTCAGCATCTTGGCGCCCTTGCACTTGGCCTTGTCGTATGGCGTGTACGCAGGCGTCTCAGGAAAGTCAATGGCCGCGTTCCAGTCCTTGAACACGAGCGTGTCGTCGCAGTAGACTTCGAACGGACCCTCGTGCGACAAGGTGAAGAAGTCCCACTTGATCTTCTCCGGCAGGTCTTGCGGGGCGCCATCTACGAGGGAGAAGCCGCACTCCTTGGACGCCTTGGGCTCGGGCTTCTGCCCTTTCCAAATGAGCTCTTTCACCGACTTGAACGAGCTGGCGTTGAACGCGGTCCAGAACGCCTTCGCGTTGGACGCTGGATCTGTCGTGTACGACATGCCGGGCGGCGTCGGCAAATACTTCGTGGGGTCGATAAAAGCACAGGGGTTCATTGGCGTGTAAAAGTCTTTCGGCCACGTCGGCAGCGGATCCATCATGTAGTTGTGCGCGGCCGTCGTTGCGGCCAGGACGGCCGTAGCCAGTGCCCCAAACTTGATCGAGGGGGACATGGCAGGTAGAGGAAGTGGAGTGGGCACTGTGTGCGGCAAAGGCGGCAAAGGCGGCAAATTCAGGAATGCTCAAAGCGGTGTGTGCCTTCCACCGTGTGCCTGTTGTGGCTCCATGAGGCGAGTCGTTTGTCGGCCCGAAAGATGTAAGGGCAGTAGCCGTCGCAGCAGCGTCAAATATTTGCACGAGGGTTCGCTCACACGGGTGTTGACGGTCCTCCAACAAATCCCTCACCACGCGTGACACGAAAGCAGGTGGTTCCAAAGCACGCACGGACCGATAGATCGCTCGCTTCCGAACGTTCGTCCGTCGTGGCAGATGGGGGGGCGCCGCCTGCAGCGTCGCTCCTCCCATTCCGTCGCTTCTTTTGACTATGCGACAATAATAGTCGCAAGGCACTATCGCAGCGAGCGAAACGCAAGCACCTGGCAGACCTCCCCACGGTTCTCGGCCTTTGACATCAACACAGCGATGGGGGATGAGCGGCTGGGTAGCACCGCTCTTTCTTCACGCGCCGAGCTCATCTCTTGGACCTCGACCGAAGCCGCAAACGAACGACCAAGTGGCAGGCTGTCTATGGCAGTTTGCTGGCAAAGAACGCTCTGCGCGCGTCCCCTTCCTCGATGCATGCAGCTGGTTTACCCGAAACCGACCCAGCTGACTTCACGGCGTTGGCACCTGATCCACCATCCAGACTCAATTCTCACAACTCCACGATCTCGGGATCTATGTACCCGCGGTCGCACAGGACGGGGTGTCGTTGCAGCTCCGAGAGGTGTCGGCTGTTGGTCAATGCCGACAGCACTGTGTAGGTCGCTCCTGCGGAAAGCTTCGGCCGATATTGATTGAGAGTGCCGCGAACGAGCTGTCTGTCGATCGATAATGCCCTACTACAGCTGGGGAGAAGACTTGACTTGCTGTCTGACATGTAACTGCCAGTGTGACGAGCCCGACCGTGAACACACACACACACACACGCGTCGAAGAATCGATGGGTTACATCCAAAGACAGACGTGTCGCCTGCAGATTTGTGTCCCATGGTACAAATGGCTGCGACACGACTTTCTCTCTTGCCTGCATATCCGGACGCCTGAATGACACGGACCTGCTGTCGAGTTCACGTGCAAATCCAAAGCTGAGGTTGAAAGGGACCCGTTACGAGCGATTCAGATCACTCCGTCGTCTGCTCGAGGCGAGAGACATTTTTACCCATTCGCAAACGCAGCTCGGGTACTTTTCGCTTGAAGCTTAGTAGGGCTCCCATCGTTCTCGTCCTCTCTATAGCTTTCGGTTTGGTTGAAGCCATGGAAGTGTAGCCAGCGGCTGCTCATCTTCTCGAACGGTAAAGGCAAAGCAGCGTGTCGTTCGTACGAGAAGAGCGAGTTCGAGTGGCCGAGGAGCGAACTGTGGAGCTCGTCGCCCCACAGCTCGTTGCGGGAGGCATTTCCATTCCAGTGAACGGAATCAAGTTCGGAGGTTCGCGTACCTATTTCGGATAGGTGGGGATTCGTAGCTGAGGGTACGTGGGCTGCGCGCTATGAGGTGAAGTGTCAGAACTGCAGTGTCGTCGTGTTGCATGTAAAAAGCTCCTCGGGGGTGCTACCGACGCGGCGAAGCGAATAATGAGGAAAAGGGTGAGACAACAGCTGATGTTGCCTCTCCAGCAACAACAACAACAACAACGTGTCCACGTTGCGTTGTTCGTGCTACGCCATTGTTGTGTCAATGGGTCAGTAGTAGGTCCTCTATGCGTGCTGTCTTGGCTTACATCATACCCGCTGTGTGTCGTTTGCATGAATACTGACGTGGCCACAGCACGCGCACTGGGTCTTTGCCAAGCGTGTTTGCCTCGAAGCACCTGTTTCGCCATTTCTTCTCTCGGTGTGATATCTGCAAATATCGCAAGAGCAAGGAAAGACGGTGAACGATGGACGTGCCCACTGTTTCAAGCAGCCGAAGTCCACGCACACTCATAGACACACTGAAAGTAGCTGCCAAGAGCGTTGGCTTTCACATGCGCACGGTCGCGAATCACGTTGGCTCTCGGGCGAGCTGCGGCCAGTGCCAGTAGCACTGCTATGGCTCTTTCCATACAGGTACACGCGACAAATCATGGTAGGTGGTTCCCTCTCTCGCTGCTGTACAAGGCGTTGAACGACTGCACCTCTCCATACCACGACAGTTCCTGCTTGAAACCACGAGGTCTCCCTCTTCGATTGTCGTTGGATAGTGCGTAAACGCCGTGGATGTGTCAACACTCGACCGATGAGTCCCATATGTAAGTCCGTAAACATTCACGTCGCTTACCGAGCCTTTATTGTGCCTTTTGACATGCATGCGGCCGTGAGCTGGGTGCATTGACCGGGTCCATAAGCACCTGGTAGTGAGGACACAATGACACGGTGTTTCCATAGCACTGTGTGTGCTGCGTGCAGCAGCTACAACGTCAGAAGCGCATACTGTACGTTGCATGACACAGAACAGGAGAAAGCTCGTGGCCAGACGTTAGGCGCTACATGAAACAAGTAGGATGGCCAGCACAGACAGTGGCCAACAATGATATCGACAGTCATATAGTGCCCACACTGCAGCGTGTGCGAACTGATGACGCACTGGTCACCAACTGATAGTGCGATGATCGTCAACTAGCGACGTCGAGTGAATCGATTCTTGCTCATACTATGCTGAGAGCTTACGTGTGCATTCAGCCGAACACGCTGGGGCTGTCCACGTGCACTGCGCTAATCGCTGCAGTGGAAAAGAGCTGAGAGACATTTGGGCTTTCCCAGCTGCGCATCCGTGCTCACGGCGTACGAACGATGCACACCTGACGCCGTGAACAATAGCACGAGATGTGTTACAGCTGTCTATCGAATTGTCCTTGCAAGCACAATAGCATGTGTCGCTTCTGCAACTACGACCTATATTCTTGTTATAAACCCGTACCTTGGGTTGTTTCGCGCTCCCGCCGCCCCGATCATTACAACAGCAGGATCAGCTTGCGTCGGTATACGATGCAAGATCAAAGTTTTGACATGAAAGCCTAAAGTTTGATAACATGGATGGCAATGGACTTTGCGTCGACATGTGCTGATATAGTGTCAACAGTTGTGACGAGGAGTAGCAAGTCGATGACACGCTGTATTCCTGTCGCTTCCATCAGTGTACCGTTTTGCTTACTGATGAATGTAGAGTCGACACGACGCTACTATCGGGTTCGTGCCGAGGCGCTTTGATACACAGCTCAGGTCCTTTCCAAATACGGTACTGGATCGCGCCTGGTCAAGCGCTCGCCCTCACTAGTCGCCACAAGTTGTACAGACATATTCTGCCTTCAATGCTTTCGCTCGGATTGCTCAAAAGTGTCACGTGTGTCTGAAGGACCGCTAGATGAGGTTGAGCACGTGTTGCAAGAGCTTCTTGCAGTATCGATTGCATAGAGGCGCTGTGCTGCACGTGTCCAAGTCCAACAATGTGCCTTGAGATGACAACCTGTTGCGAGCGAGAGCACTGTATTTCCTACTCGATATCCCCATATTCGACCAAAGCGTTGTCAAATATTCGAGATGCCGGCCAACTCGGGTGCTGCCTCCTTGGCAACTTCTGCCTCCGGCATGCGGCGCGACGAAACTCAGAACGGTCTATCGCTATAACGAGTCCTGGTACAAAGGTGAGCGAAGAATACGGTATGCAGGTTTTTATCAAGCCCTATCTGGCCGATCTGACCGAGATATGGTCACTTATGCTGCAATGACGGCCAGTGGTGCAACATTAAGTGAGTTGCTTGGTACGACCGAAATTGCATGTGTCCTTCGCTTGTACACATGGCGTCGATGGCATAGCATATGTCTCGCATTCAGTGTGATCCGATTCAATCTATGCGGCTAAGAAAAGTGCTTGTCCACACGCTCTGGCCTAGATGCGGAACATCGTGCCATGAACGACAAATATCCTAGCGTGGTGTCATCGATTTCAGCAGCTTTCAGTCAGCACGAACACCTCCGTCAGACCCTTAGCTTGATCTGCAGCACGCGAGAACTACGTGTCGGGTTGACCGGTCCGTTCCGTACCAAGCGTTAAACTACGATAGCGCCACGGCGCCGCGTAGTTGACGCGAGTTTGGAGCTACATGTGCTGTTATTACGTGAATCGGCAAGAGCAGCTGAGATTACAAAGGCAATCGCTGCTGGCATAAAGTCCAAACTTTGAGTATTGCTCAACTACAGCTTGAGTTCTAGTCTCCCATCCAGCCATTTGACAAACAAGTGAAGCATGTCGGCAGGTCATCGCCCCGAACATACTGCCACGAAACAAGTGTCAAGTGGTCTCTCGAGCTCAATTGTGCTACGAGGAACTATGCTCAGTTCGTTGACATATCTAACCCGCAAACCAACATCTTGCACCAGGATAATCTAAACTCCAGCAAACATCCCACTCTAGCAGTCTCTGCCACTTTATCCGATATTATCCACGACGTTTCGACAACTCGTTCGTTCGCCGCCCTCGCCTTCCGCTCGCTATTCCTCGATAGAAACGTTTCTATCGACAACCCACTCGCCGTCTCTGACCACGAACGACCTCAGCGCGCCAATGGCCGACGAAGTCTCGACATGGGACGCCGCACAGGTCGTCGCGCGCGCCAAAGCGATGATCCACTCGAGCAACGTACGTCTCTCCTTCTTCTCCGCTATCGCTTCTGTCTCTTGTGCGTTTCTACGTGTGTCCGTAGGCACCGCCGGCGCGCATGGGGCCCAATCGCACTTGACAAGCCTCTCTGAAGTAACGCTAACCCATGTTCATGCTATTGTAACAGTATGAGAAAGTAGCCGACGCGCGAAAGGGGGTCGACGATACACTGGCGGTGTGGGTTACCACCACAGCCAATCAAACGGACCCAGACCGGGCAGCACGAGGCACCGCCGCTGTCGTGGCGCTCTGGCACCAGTATGCAGCTCTGGAGATGGACCTGCGGCAGTTCAAACAGGCGACCAAAGTCTTTGAACGGGCCGTGGCGTGTCCTGTCGCAGGCGCAAACATGGCATTGTGGCTGCAGTACGCCGACTTTTGTGTCCAGCGGAACAAGTTTTCCAATGCCCGCAAGATTTTCGTCCGTGCGCTCGAGACGCTGCCCGAAGACAACCACACGGCCGTGTGGGCGCGATTCTATGGCTTTGTGTGCACGAACGTCGATAACAAGTTGTCGCTGGCCATGCTGCAGCACCAGGTCATGCCGGACAAGTTTCCTCAGCCAGGAGCTGCACTCGGTGCAGTCATTCCGACTGCTGGACAATCTGCTTTGACTGCTCCAGCTCGTGCTGCTGTTGCAGCAGCAGTACCTGCTGCAGATGCTGCAGCTTCTGTGGTTGCTCCGGCTGCAGGACCGAGCGCTTCGAGGCCGGTAACGACGAGAACCATTCCAAGCACATTGCAGCCGACACGTGGCTTAAGCTCTGCAACCAGTGCAGTGTCCCTTGTCGATCCAGTTGTAGCGTTCATTGACAAGACTGGAGAAGTCAAGTCCAGTCACGTGCAAGCGCCTTCTCCTCATGCTGTGGAAAGCGTAGACTCTGCGGCCGATCGTGGAGGTGCAGTGAAGAGAGGGCCATCAGATCCTCGGCTTGCGGGCGATGCGAAGCGCGGTAAACCAGATGCAGCAGCACTCGATGCGACGGTAGCAGCCACAGTCTCTGGTATCGAGCCTGCCGCGTATTTCTCGCATATCCCGCTGACGCTGCCGTTCATTCCCAAGTGTCCTCACTTGATGTTTGACAGCGTGGCAGATGGCGAGGCTCAAACGCAGATTGGCAACGAACTTTTGGAGCGCTTATCCGACGTGTTGAGTGACAGCGCTGTTTTCGAGGGTGTGGGTGCTTTGCGCGACGAGCAGCGTACTCGCGACCGCGAGATGCTCTACCGCTGGCAGGACCTTGTCGGTATGCAAATGAAAGAAGGCAGCGAGCTATTTGCTCGTCACGTCACACTGGAGATGCAGCACGGATTTTCAGATCCGCGTGGGCACATTGCACTCAAGACGCAACATTTGGAGCAACGCCGCGAGTTTTCGAGTCGCTGCCAGATGTCGCAGCAGCAGTTTATTGAGATTTGTTCGCTGGACCGCGTCAATGCGCTGAAGGCACAGCAGACGTCGCTCGAGAGAATGAAGATACCAGAAATGATGGTGACGACGGACCCGGAAGTTATCGAACTGCAGGTACACTGGATTGCTGGGCATTTTTTTGACGCGAAGAAATTGCTGCTGTTTCGAGACTGGGATGGTTTGCTGTATGTGCGGTCGACTAACGGATATGTCTGCGTGTGGCTATGTGTGTGTTGGTGTGTTTGCTCGTGTACTTGTGCGTGAATTGGTGCTGTGCTTCTAGCGTGCAATTGCCGGTCTAATTCTGGAAGCTGAGAAGCTCTGGCGGGAGGAGAATCACCAGTCGTCTACTGAAGTAAATGCTGCATCAATTGCTAACAAGAAGGGTCTTCAAGCAGCATCCACATCTCCTAGCCGCCCTTCTATGCGGCAACGACGTGACAGTCAGGACTCTGTTACTTCGAGTCACTCTACTGCACGTAGTTCTACTGCTGGCGGTACTTTCCGCAGCAGTGGCAGCAACAATGGCTCGCACGACCCACGCGGATCTCGCACGTGGGGCGGCAATGGGAGCAGCCGCCGCCGAGACCGTGATCCGCGTAGTGGCCGTGGCCGCTTGAATAAGTGGGACATCCAACCCCAGCAGTCTCGCCCTCCTGGTGCTGTCCCTCCGCAACAGCATTCCCGTTACAATTACCCTGGACAACAACAGGCTGCGCCTAGAGCGCAGGAGCAGCAGCAGATGCCAATGTATGACCGCGGGCCGCAGCGAATGCAAGTGCCCATGCAACAGCAGCAGCAGCCGCATCAATTTCAGCAGCAGCAGCAGCAGCAACCTCACGGTGCACTGAATGCACCACCTTATGATAAGTATGGAGGCCAGCAGAGCTCTATGCCAGAGCAGCAGGGTTACGCCCCGCTTTCAGGCGCTTATTTTTCGGGGCCCCCGCAAGAAGACCCTCGTCGTCTTGGCGATAGCGATCGATTCGTAGGACAAGGAGACCCTTCTAGAGGTGGTTTTGCAGGCGGCAGTTGGCCACCGTCGCAGCAACAGCCATTTCACCAGCAGCAACCGCAGCAGTCGATGCGACAACGCCCAGGCTCTATGACTGGAGACGATTATAGACCTCCGTATGATCCTTCGCTCTCGCGATATGGCACAGGTATAGGACCTGGTGCAGCTTCAGTCGCTGACGGACCAGGTTCTGTCTCGTACGGCGGTGTTGCGGATCCGCGTCGAGGAGGCATGCCTGTAGACGCCTCGTATTATCAGGACTTGCCCCAGCAGCAGCAGCAGCAGCAGCCATATCATCATCTTCAGTCACAGCCGCCGCATGGCGATAGTTTTCCTGCTTATGCACAGGATCCTTATGGACCACCTCAAGGCGAGTTCCAGCAGCGTGGAGCGGGTCGGTCCATGGCAACGTACGGCTCGGGACAGCAGCAACAGCAGCAGCCACCGCAAGACATGATGCAGCAATACCAGCCGCAGCAGCGTTACCAGGTCGATCACTTGCTTCCGTCTCCGGCATCGAACGCGAACAACCGTCGCAATCGACGTGGCGGACGCTACCGTCGGTAAGTCGTTTGCTGCTGAACGCGAATGGTAGAAGTCTGTTCGGCATTGCACAACCCAACTGAGAGGGCAGGTGGGGCAATGGATCGATCGATCCGTCGCTTGCTGGTTGATTGTCCGTGGTATCGACGGTAAGTTTGGCCGTAGTGGTGACCCTCGTAGCTCCTGGTAAGCTGGATGAACACATTGACGATGGACGAATGCCCCTCTATTGAACCTCCCAGTTGTTAGTTCTACGTAGGCAACCCGAAGAAGAAGAGGAAGAACGATAAAAAAGGTCAATACAGACTTACGTCTCACGCCACCTCGAGCCGATTGCAAGTCGACATTACAGCTCGCCAATCCGTTCAGCAATCTCCATGATACTGGACGTGATATTCTCGGGCACGCGATCGTACGCACGAGCAGCGACGAGAAGCACGTCACGGATGAGTGCATGGTTCCCCATGATATCAACGTGGTCCGCCGTCTCAGGTCCGCCCCGTGCATCAAACAACATGGACACGGGGTTGTGGCTATACTCTCGAACACGAACATGGACTCCTCCCGGGTTGAACTTTCGAGTCCGCCAGCCACTGGCACACATGAGACCCAAAGACACAAGAGGCACTGTGCCATCGCCGTCAGTGTACCGGATCCCGCCCTTGATATATGGCAGGTCGCTGATTTCCGTGTTGAACACGTACGGGGCCACCCGCTTGCCGTTCACATACACGCTCTCTTCTTGCAACGGGTTGTCTCCATACGAGTACCCTCGTTCTGCAGGTTTGCCCACCCCGTAGAAACAGAAGATCTTCAAGCTCGGCGCTTTCGGCAGCGTGGTTTCCAGCGGATTTGTCCAGTACTTGGCCTGATCGTACTCGGGAAGTGACGGGTCGTCGGCGATGCCAGTGCTGAACCACGAGCTAAAAGTGGCGAGGTACGGGTCCAGTTCTCCCAGTAAGTGATGCACGTCTCCTGCAGTGATGTTCTCATGCGTGGCATTGATGAAGCGAACGATCTGGCCACCGGAGCCATAGCGCTCGACGTGCTCCTCTACTTTTTGCGGGTCCACCGTCGAGTTCTTTCCAGTAGATAGCGGCGACGCAGACACAATGTCATCGGGTGCGGAATTGACTGTGCCCCAGATGCGATCCCCACCCATCGGCAGCATCGCAAAGACACTCGACCACGATCGTGCCAGCTGCGCACGCGCTGGTACACTGAAGAAATAGCCCAGGAACTTGGACAAGCCGCCGAGCTCTGCCGTGTCTTTCATCTCGCCCGACATCAACGCACTGATCGTCTTGACTACGCCCAGCGTCGGTCCTGCGATGTTGACAAACGCTTCAATGTTCTGCTCCACCCACTGGTCGCCTCCCTGCCCTCCACGATCGCTTTCGACCCACTTTAAAAAGTGGAAAAACACCTGCATCGCGTACGAGTGCGTGACCAGCATGACTTTTTGGCCGCTGGACGACGCGCGCGCCATTTCGATCGTGTACTTGAGCTTGGTAAAGTACGCGTCGCGCTTTTCCAGCAAGTGCGGCATCAGTCTCCAGTCGTACGCGGCCATGTACAGATTGTTGCTGTCGTAGCCAATCTCGGCGAGGTTCTCCACCATCTTGCCCCAGACCCAGAAGCCACCGATCAAGTAGTCGGCGGCTTCCAGGCCTTTGGCAGCCCGCAGCTTGATGCCGTCGGGGTCCGTACCAGTCGAGCGGTTGAGCATCATGTGCTCGAGCCAGCACCTTTGGTTCATCATAAACTGCTGCAGCATTCGCGAGGTGCCCCACATCCGCTGTCGAAAGTAGGCCTTGCTGCAGGCGCTTCCGTTCCAGATTTCCAGCCCCGTGGACGTGAAGCCTGGCAGCAACACGACTGGGGAGCGGGCCGTGATGTTCTCGTCCTGGAACAACTGGAGCCCGGGACGCACTTCGGCCGGTCCAAGCAGACTCGGCCGGTGGTCGAACGCGGCCAAGAGCTCTTCCCGGACGTTCACGGACCAGTTAAAGTTGTCAAACAGCTCGCGCACTTTGAGCAGCGAGTGCTCCGTGATCAGCGGCGTCTCGAGGTAATAGCTCTGCACGCCAATGACGGCCGCGACGCCAATGACAATCCCGCCCAAGATGGAGAAAATGCGCTTCCGCGCCAACTGCGCAGCCGCGCGGGCGTGCCAACTCTCTGTGCGGTGCAGAGATTCGGTCGCGCGCTCGAACTTTTGTTCGCTCTCGTGCTCTCGGCGCGTGGCCGCGTCCAGTGCGCCTTTGGCTGCAGAAGGAGATGACGCCGACGACGTCGGTGGGGACTTGTCACGTGTTGACTGCCCATGAGGTTTGCGCTTCCTGACGCTTGAGGCGGTCACTGTCATGAGCAGAAATAGACCGAAATAGACACACAGAGAGAGAGAGAGCGGTGGGCGAGTGGAGACGCAAACAGTGCCTCGAGATGCACTGCGCTGATGACGGCCTGACGTACTTTCGACGAAGATCTCGAGTGCCCGAGACGGCCGAATCGTCAACACAAGTTGGACTCGTTTATGTGCGGTGAGAACTGATTTGAAGGGGTCAGACAGGTGCGCGTCATGTGCGACCGTCCGCGTCGTGTCTGTCGTGACGACGTCGCGTCACGTCGAGACGTGCACACACCGTGTATACACTGAGAGCCACGGTATCTGCACACAGTGCGTATACGTTGTGAGCTACTGATTCTATTGTGCGTTAACCTGTCGCCCTTGTATACAGACAGACAGAGCTCCCTAGAAGCGAGACGTCTGGCCTTCTCCGTCGATCGCTTCGCTCGCTCACTTGCCCCGACGCGCCGCAAGACGCCCGGCACCACCACGCTGGATACCAATGTGACTGGCTCACTCGAATACTTACATCATGCCGCCCATGCCGCCCATGCCACCCATGCCGCCCATGCCGCCCATCGGCGGGGCCCCGCCCTTCTCCTCCGGGAGGTCCGCAATCAGCGCCTCGGCCGTCATCATGAGCGACGCCACGCTCGACGCGTCCACGAGGCCCGTGCGCACCACCTTGGTCGGGTCAATGATGCCAGCGTCCACCAAGTTGACGTACTCGCCCGTCTGCGCGTTGAACCCGAGCTCGGGCGAGTCGCTCTCCAGCATCTTGCCCACGACGACCGCGCCCTCGTGGCCAGCGTTCTTGGCAATCTGCGTCGCGGGCGCACGGCACGCGCGCTCGACAATCTCCACGCCCACCTTCTGGTCCAAGTTGGCGCACGAGTCGTACAGCGTCGAGAGCGAGCGCGACGCCCACAAGAGCGCGGCGCCGCCGCCCGGCACAATGCCTTCGGCCACGGCCGCACGCGTCGCGTTGAGCGCGTCGACAACGCGGTCCTTCTTCTCGCTGACCTCGACTTCGCTCGCGCCGCCCACTTTGATCACTGCAACGCCGCCGCTCAGCTTGGCCAGGCGCTCCTGCAGCTTCTCCTTCTCGTACTCGGACGTCGTGCTTTCGATCGACGCGCGCAGCAGATTGCTGCGCTCTTCCACGGCCTCTGTCGACCCGGCGCCGTCCAGCATGAGCGTGTCGTCCTTGGTGACCGTCACCTTCTTGGCGCTGCCCAGCATCTCGGGCGTCGCCGTCTCGAGGCGGTGGCCCAAGTCCTCCGAGATGACCGTCGCGCCCGTGAGCACGGCCATGTCCTGGAGACTGGCCTTGCGGTTGTCGCCAAAGCCGGGCGCCTTGACCGCGCACACCTTGACACCGCCGCGGATCTTGTTGATCACGAGCGCCGCCAGCGCTTCGCTCTCGACGTCTTCCGCAATGATCAAGAGCGGCCGCTGCTGCTTCACGACCGTCTCGAGCATGGGGATGATGGCCTGGAGGCTCGAGACCTTCTTTTCCACCAAGAGAATAAACGGATTCTCCATCTCGCACGCCTGTGTCTTGTTGTCCGTGACAAAGTAGGGCGAAATGAACCCGCGGTCAAACTTCATGCCCTCGACCACCTCGAGCTCGTTCAGCAGCGTCTTGCCGTCCTGGACCGTGATCACGCCCTCTTTGCCCACGCGCTCCATCGCGTCGCTAATCAGAGCGCCAATCTCAGTCTCCGAGTTGGCCGAAATCGTCGCCACTTGCGCCACCTTTTCCTTGTCCTGCACGTCCATCGACAGCTGCTGCAGGCCGTGCACCACGTGGTCGACCGCCAGCTGAATCCCGCGCCGCAAGTCGGTCGGGTTCATGCCGGCCGCCACGCTCTTGCAGCCCTCGCTAAAGATCGCGCGCGTGAGCACAGTGGCCGACGTCGTGCCGTCGCCCGCCGCGTCGTTCGTGCTGCTGGCCACCGACCGCACGAGCTGCGCGCCCATGTTCTCAAACTTGTCGGCCAACTCGACGCTGCGCGCGACCGTCACGCCGTCTTTCGTGATCTTGGGCGCGCCGTACGACTGCTCAATCACCACGTTGCGGCCCTTGGGGCCCAGCGTCACCTGCACGGCGTTCGCCAGCTGGTCGGCGCCCTGGAGCATTGCAGCGCGGCCTTCGACGCCAAAGCGAATGTCTTTGCCGGTCGAGAAGCACAGGCGCTGACTGGACGGGCGACGGGCCGCGCGCGCAGCGGCTTTCGGAGCGGCAAGGGCAACGGAAAGGTTCATGCTTCTGATATGTTTGTTTCCTGTGATCTGGGGGCGGTGCACGAGGGAAATTGCGGAATGACTCGACTGGGGGATGGATCGTGGAGTCGGTGGGTGGGTGTGTATCTTTTTGTGTGGTGGAGCTCGAGTGGGACGCTTCGAGTCGGACAAGCTGTCCACGGCGACTTGGTCTCGCCAGTGCACTTGGCGCAAGTGTCGATGGCACTAGGAAAGAGTGACCTTGAACTCGAGACTGTTCTAGAACGCTCGATCGAGCGAGGCGCAAGCGGCAAGGGACGGTTGTACCAGGTGTGCGGCCACCTTAAAATCGACCGTGACGACCGAGAGCGCGGCGGTTGACCGAAAGTAGCGCTACGCCCTGTCGCCGTCCCCTGCCTCTCGCTCCTGCATGTCCTGGATGAAAGTGCAAAATCGTACACAAGTGGAGGCATGTCGACATTGCAATACTACAGAAGGGCGCCAATGTCACGATATGCGCCGCAAATGGTGCACAGGTCTCATTCGCATCCAAAAAAGACAAGACGTTTCGAAAACATGCATCTCGAAAACAACAATCCCTACAATAAACTGGTTACCAACGCGTTTTCCATCCACGCTGTCCGTTTGCTACGTGATCGATCAGCCATTTCAGTCAGCACGTGCGTCATTGTCCATATGTATGCGATGCATACGATGCACTCGCGCTCACGCACAATATGTCTCTTTCGTTGTGACAAACACGTCAAAAATCCAAAGGCCATTGTGGCTGCTAGTCGACCCACCTGTCGATATCCAAGCGACAAACAGATATCCTGTGCACTGAGACGTGTCGCCTTGCCATGCGTGCAGCTCTGCTCTGCTTCTCCATCTCTTCGGGCAGCTCGCTGCACTTGTGTGCACGTGTGAGCAACACCAGTTCCTCGTCGCCACACGGGTGCGCCTCAGCTGCTCGTCTCAAATGACCAAAGTCACATTGACAGCATCATTTTTCACATGTCATAATGAGCCAATGTACACTGCGCAACGAGGTCCTCGCAAGCTTTCCTCATCACTCGCTCATTGTGCTCATGCAACCGCCTAGCACAGATTGCTACAGCGACGGTATCGGTGCGAGCACCCACTTTTTCCAGATTACCACCACTGCTGTCCGCTTCGTGCTGGTGCTCAAACTTGTAACCTCACTTTATTCTTTGCGCTAGTGGACGTGAGCGCAGTACCTCACCCAAATGAACTCTGGAACTTGACGTCGGTCGTGCCTCGTATCGATATCTGATGGTAAATGTCTTGTACGAAAATCAACAGTGCCCATGTCTCTTGCAGCTCGGCCGTCGTTGGCATGTACACCGCCTAAGTCTAGCCGAGTGTGGCTTTCTGCTCGCCAAAAGAGGAGAATCGGTCTCGTTTCGAATCACGGTATCATCACGTCTTCCCCACTGCCTTCCTGCCGATTACTGACTCTTGTTCACATTCTGTTCGGTAAACACTTTGCACCAAACGAAGTCCTTTGACGCGCTGAGCCACATCATCCTGTTTGTTCGGCGCTTTTCGATTCCACCGGTACTGCAAGCGTTGACAATGCCTTGATCCATAACTTGCTTGAGACAAGCGGCTTTGCGCGGTGAGATGCGATGCCAACATCTCGAACCGACGGGTACCCCCTTTGCCAAATAGGGAGACCTTGTTATCGATAGGCACTTCTATCATGGTGATAGACCTCGATATGCCGACACATGGCGTTATGCTGAGCGCTAGTGCTTTGGCACGCATGGCCTTCCGACAGTATCTGTGCGTTACGATGTCACGCCGCTAGCTTCTCTGGATTGAGCTTGAGCTAGACATGGAATCGCCGCACCTGGCCTTGCAGCAGAATAGCAACGCAAGGGCGCGTAATCCGAGCATCAAGTGGCGGGCGTCAGCTACTCACCACTGCAACACGCAGTCGAACTGTGACGTTCACATCCATCAGTGTCAGACGTAACAGACATCCAGGCAATCCGGCACGCAAGTCATATTGTCCTTCCTTGCTGTCGCCTGCCGTCAGCCTTTGCGCTTTCGTAGTTGCTTCATCTCATTCATCTTCACTCTCCTCTCCTTTCAAATCTGTCTTCCTATCCGTGGTAAGTGAAGAAATGGTACCGCTGGTCTCTTCTGCGTCAAACACATCACACCACGTGCCGCTTCTTGCTCGTATGCATGCGCCGTCACTACGCTGCACTCCTTGCACTCCCCTGTGCAGCAACATGTCTATACAAGCCCCTCACTACATTGAGTCGTGCTCAGTTTCAGTGCTTCTCTCGCCGTCACCGAAGACATTAATGACGGATGTCGTGACAACGGCTGTTGAAGCTGCTGTCTCCACACTGCTTACCACAGTTGCTGATGTTACAGCCGGCATGTCCAACAGGATAGACATATTCTGCTTTGTCTCTTGCACAGAAACAATCTCACTGTGCTCCGATAGCTCGTGTATCGACATTCGAGTACCCCCCGAGCTCTCTGTAAGACTTGTTCCCGCAGGCAATGCAACGTCTGCTTCGTCAGCGGCTGTTGTGGCTGCAGCGGCACTGCTGCTCGACTCCGAAACACCAGGCTGCGCGTTCAGCACACCGATTGAGGTGCCTGCGACGTCAATAGACGATCCTAGACCGCTGAACGCGTCATTGGACGCACCTGTCGAGATATGCTCTACTGGCACAGCACCGGCCGATATACCGGACAGCTTCAGACCACCAAACATATCGTCGCTTGTTGCATCCATCGAGACATGCGGCACAGTCGCCGCTGTCGTTGCAGAGACTGAGCCGCTACTCAGTTTCAACCCGCCAAACATGTCAACAGATTCTGTCTTTGTCTCTGCAGTAGACTCCGTCTGTACACTTGCTCCTAAGCTGACCCCGCTGGAGCTCAACTGCAGCCCGCTAAACATACTACCGTCGTCGACAGGAGCATACGCGCCTAAGTCTACGGCTCTAGTTGCCGTTTCGTCAGACGTTCGCTCGTTTTCATTGTCTCCTTCTGTCACTTTGTTCGGTGAACAAAAGGAGGATGTGCTGACCTGAAAGTCGCCACTCATTTGCAATCCTCCGAAAAGCGATCCAGACGCCGATGGCGCAACTAGACTAGCACTGTTGTTAGACGCCCCAGGGTTGCCGAAGAACGAGTCTTTCATTTCAGAGGATGTAGGTGAGATGACTTCAAATTTGGCAGGAGCCACCGCTTCTTTCAATTCAAGACCTCCACCCACGTTTGCCTCCATCGCCTGAACCTCCGTCATTCGGATCTTGGCCGAACTCTTTGACGAACAACTTGAGCCACGACTCATCTGAAGTCCACCGTTCAACGAGTCGCGCGTCACGAAACCAGCTCCTATCTCGTGAGGTGATTCCACCAAAATACTGCCTGCCCCGGCTTCAATAATGGAAGAGTTACCAGCGTTAACAGCGAGTCCTTCAGACGCAATCAGTGCTATCGCGGCATCGCTTCCCTCTAGAGAGCCAAGCTGGGTAGACATAGTGCTCTCCTGCTCACGAAGTAAATGCAGTTCGTCCTTGTAATGCGCGGCGGTATCGTAATCCTCGCGCTCAGACTCCAGCTCGATCTGTTCATCTACTTTCACAACTCGCTCGTAAGATCCTGCTAGAGAGTGCGTCACGTCACCGAGACTTTGCACTGCACTCACAGGGCTCATCATTTCGCTGTGCGTGTACTCCACTTGACCGTCATCACTTGCCTCACTTGAGTACTCACGGCTACCCGACTCTCCCATATCCGCCGATACAGACTCGCCCTCATCATCATCATCGTCGTCTGAAGCCACCTCCTCTGACACCGAGGCTTCTATTGTCTGCTGGCGCTCCTTCAGCATCTCCACCTGATCGTCAAGCTTTGCAGCCAAGTCGTACTCCTCGTTCGTCGTCGCCTCTTGAATACGAGACTCGAGCTGAAGCAGTTCCGCAGCAATCTCCTCCAAGACATGGCTACTGTCTTCGGTATCCTTATCATCCGTATCCAATTTGTGCACATCAGCCAGCTTTTCAACGAGGCTAGACCGCTCGTTGCCTTTCTTGTCTTCACCGTCGAGCGAATCGTCGTCATCATTGTCGTCCTCAGCTTCGTCGTCCTTCGTGGGGTCAGACACGTCGTACTTCTTTTCCAGTGTTTCGACTTGAAGAATGCATGCATCGTACTCAGCCTGAACCAAAAGCAGTGCCGATGACCGAAAGTCGATGCCATCGTTTGCAGCGTCTCCCTCACTCTTGCATTTCTCGATCTTTCGCAACGCCGTTCGCAAGCTTTTTTCTTCTTTCCACAACTCCGCCAAAGTCGCAAGTTCCAGGTGCTTCTCCATCTCTTTCAACTCCTTCTTTTTCTCTTCGTACTCCACTTCACGTCTGTCAATACGCTCCTTCAAGTCTTGGAGCTCCATCTCTACCACCTCTACCATCTCCTCAGCTGTTGAACGGTCCTTTTCTAGCGCCTTAATATCTTTGGAAATGCGCGCCGCTTCCTTAAAGTTACGCTGCGCGGCAGCTACCTTCTTTTCTTGCTCCAAGCGCGGAATCATTGTCTCTGCGGATGCAATGGCATTTCGGTGGATCGACATAGACTTCTCGAGCTCTTCGAATTGATTATTCAGCATCGTGAAGCTCTGTTCCGCCACCACAGCAGCATCATTCAGTGAACTGAGTTCTGCGGTCTGTTGCTTCTTGCGGATTAGAGATTGCTCACGACGGGTCTCTTGCAATTCCAGCACGTTCGCCAGTAAGGACGCAGCACGCATCTCTTTTTTGACAGTACCTATACGATTGCCGATCACCGATATGTTGTCTGCGTACTGTTTCAGCTTGTCATGGAACTCTTGGCGCTGCTTCTCGAGATGGTCACCATCCGACTCGACTTCTGCCTTGGTCTTTTTGATACCGTTTTCACGATCAGCAATACGCTTTAGCTGGCGAGAATAACGTTTGCGAACTGTGTTGATCTCGCGCTGAGCAGTGTCAATGGCCGACTGAATCCTTCGAACCCGCTCCAGCTTCTTCTTTAGTTGGAGCTCAAGCTCGCGCACCTCGTCTTCAACGGCCTTCTTCTCCTCGATCAATCGTGCCTGGACACCAAACTCAGAGCTGCACTGACCCTCAATGGTGGCCTCAATCTCTGACTTTTCAGAATTGACATTTTCCAGACTCACGGACACGTGGTGCAGTTCAGTGTCTATGCGTTCAGCTTCGAACTGCAGTTGCTCCTTTTGGTTGATCTCATACAGCTTATACTCGTTGCGCACGACCGTGCGTTCGGATTCTTGATCCTCGCAAAACTTCTCAAGCTCGCGTAAGGTACCGCGCGTACTTCTCAGTTGGTTTGCAAACGCCTTCTCCTTCGCCCTTACAAACGCGACCAGTTCACTGTCCACTTTCCTGACGTCGCTTTCAGTGAGCGTAATGCAATGTCGAACACTGTTAATGGTGGCATTCAGTGCGTCTGCTTTTTCGAAATCCTCGACTTCGCATGCATGCTGCTGCTGGGCTTCAACATCACGCAAATCCGCTTCGTATTGCGTCAACTGGCTCGCAAGCTGAGCTTTGCGTTCCAGTAATCGGCTCTCCTCTTCATGCTGTTTGACCGTGAACTGACGGAAACTCAAGGCACTCTCATGAAAGTCGTGTAGCGTATTGAACAAACGCTTTTCCGGGGTAAGGGGAGATGCCAGTGCTGGAGAAGATGCTTTCGGATACACCACAGGGTCAGGTATTGTCACTGGATCATCAGTCGCTGGTTCATCGGCATCGGCATCATCAGCAATACTGCTTGGTGGTTTGTGCATGCTAAAGCCTCGTAGCACGTGAGCCTCATCGGATCCCAATGCAGAAATTTGCGGTACCTGCGCCTTCGTTGGCGAAGGTGGGGGCAAAGCTGACGTGTGAACCGTAAGGCCAGCGAGAACGCCGCTGCCGGAAGAGGTGCTTCCTCTATGAACCGTCAGACCTCGCAGAACCGACCCAGTTTTCACTGGAGGCAACAAGTGAGCCAAATCCGTCGAGGCGGTGGCGGGGCGTGAACTCCGTGAACTGTCCGATTGATCGGACCCAAGTCGTCCTTCCTGCTGCTGAATGATATCGTCTACCTTCAGGTCGCCGCGCTGCAATGCTGCAGCTGACTCATCCGAAAGCTGTCGTCCAAAGCCAGGGCGGAACGTTTTCTTCGTTTTCTTCTTCACCGCCTTCGAGCTCGACCGTGATGTCGCCGTACCCGTGCTGCTAGACGCGCTCGTTCGGGAGTACTGTGACGAGTCCAGTGCACCTGCGCTCTTCAAACTGGCCGCATGCTGATGAGTATGCGGTCCTGTGCTTCCATTTGCCTTGCGTTGCTCGTTATTGCTCGTCAGTATCGTTCGTGCGCTTCCATCGTCATGCAGCATGGGCGCTGGAGCACCGGGAGCAACTTCAAGGCCACTAAACAACGTGCCACCTGCATTCGAAGACTGCGTTGCACCAGAAAAGTGCATCGGTCCACCGTGATTGCCATACTGTGGCTGATTCAGAAGCTGCTGGTTGTATCGTGCTGCTCCGCCGTTGCTGCTTAACGCAGCACCAACAGCCGGCGCAGCAGGAGCAGCACTAGCAGCAGCAGGCAGTTTGACCGACATACCACCAAACATGTCCATCGTTCCCGAAGGACCTCCTCCTCCCATCATCTGACTCTTCCGTGGAGAACTAGAGCCATAGCTCAACGACGATGGGTACCCTCCAGCGGGTCCAGCACTTCCGCCACCCACGTAGCTACTGGGGGGAGCAGGACCAGCAGCGCTTTGCGCACTGTACGGCTTGGAGACTGGAGGTGGCAAGTTGAAGAAGCCTCCACCAACGGGCGGCTCGTCCGCGCTGCCGTGGCCGCCCTGCCGTTGATGGCCAGGGGGACCGCTCTTGCCGTCCTCTTTGTTCTTGAAAAAGCGGCCAAACATAGTGTGGCTGAGCTCGGGTTTGTTCCTGTCGAGAGATGGTGCGTGAAAGTGCTCTGTAGACCGACGTGCCAAAATAAGAGCACGAATCAGATGTAAAAACAATGCACCACCTACAACAGTGTCAGTGGCTGCTGACGGCGCTACAGGAAGATGACGAGGTGTACACTTACGCGGATGAGGACGTCGCGTACGTTCACACAGAGGTGTCCGGAGCGTGAGTTGGGCACGACGCGCGAGGACGGAGGCGGCACAGGGGGGTCCACGAGGTCTTTGGTTCGATTATGTACGATCAGCGGAACCGCGCGAGAACCTTGCGACACGCAATAAGCTTGTCACAAGTAATATCCGTTTAGGTATCCGGATACTGACCGAAGGATAAAATCTAGGCTCAGCAGGACGTCTACTTACCGAGTTTTAGTGACGCTGAGTCAGCGCATTGCTGCCGTGTTCGGTTCTCTCGCTTAGTTTTGTGTCGGGTTTGAACATTACTATTCATAGTACATCTTGTACAAAAAAAACTACTACAACTGCTACTACTACTACTGCTACTACTATTACTACTACTACTACTGCTACTACTACTACTACTACTACTACTACTACTACTACTACTACTACTACTACTATACCTACGACCACTACTACTACTACTACAATTGACACGCAATTGCACCCGAATGCCAAAAGACTACGGATTGCTTGCCGACATGCGTGTAGCTGACGGTATCAACGTTTGTTTACAACTCATAGAGTACATGTATGACTACAACAGCGTGTGTAGGGACTACAAGAATTGTGTTAGAAAAAGTGTTCCGATGACGTGAGTTGCAGGCTGAGCGTTTTCCAAATTGCGGTAAATGTATCGACTCATTTATCACATATTTGCCCACTGAGACTTTGCTAAGTCAAGTGACCCGAGAGCTGTTCATCGATCATTGGTGTCATAAGTCAAGTCAGTCGCATATACTTAACGCTGTATCGGAATGTCTGGCGATGCCAAATTTCTGCCATCTCTATAGCTCGCTATCGAGTGCTCGTGGCAAACCTTTCGGTTAAACGCTGTACTTCAACATGCACTCGGAACGTCCAATGCCGTGACGACGGCCTGAGTCTGCTTAACGTTTACGTAGCGCAACGGCCAATGCCCGAGCGGTCTGGTAACTTTTTGCCACCATCTCAGCAGCTGACTTGACTTGGACGCAAGCGAAATGCAGCTCTGTGGCCGAAGATTGGCAGATCCACATCGCTGCTGAATACGAGGAAGAGGCACACGTGTCGACCGATGTGCGCTTGCATCGGGTGTTTGGTCAATCTGGTCAGGTTGGGCTGCAACAGCGTTGTCCAGAGAGCTGCTGGTCGGACGCAGCCCAAGCAAGTTGGCCTTCGTGAATACAGTGAGCGGTACCAATGGTGTGAACGAGTGGATGTTTCTGGACAGCGTCTTTGCAGCAAACGAGCAGCGCAGCAGATCGTGAGGTACTGCATTACGGGTGGGATGGAGCGCGTCGCGAAGCTGCTCTCGACCGCGCGAAACAAGAGGATCCGAGAGCAACTGTCCTGTGACGCTGTGGCATTGGTGCCAGTACGTTGTCAAACATCTCCCGCGAGTCACATGGCCTTGAGAAGAGGCTGACAAAGTATCGAGCGGTTCGTGATGAGATGACTTGGATGCACTCAGCTGTACGTCAGCAGCAATTCGGTATCGCTGACGCCGGTCCACAATGGCGCGCTCAACGAGATCGAGCACGAAGCAGATTGCAACAGACAGCCGCAACGTTCCTGTGTATCAATATTCGTAGCCACCTGGAAATTCGTCTTCTTGTGCCACCAGAACACGAACAGGGTAAGCTCTTTGAGCTTGCGATGACCTCTGGTCTCAGGATCTCCTCGTGCTTTCATGACTTCCAGCCAGCGACTTCCAGGCAAATGACGTCGTGCGTCCAAGTGCATCGGTTGCATACAAAGCGATCTGCGATGAGTTTGTCGCGCGAGCAACTGCAAGCACAAAATACTTTCGCAGCGGGCTGACGATCCGTGTAAAGTCTGCTATACGCTCACGAGTGAGTACCTCACTGAGTCGAAGAGGATGCGGGCGTGCGTTCCAGCCAAGCTGATCGTGGCCGTCATTCGCAAGGTGGCCGACTCGGATGATCGCACAACTTCCAGCTGTAGTTGGAGACGCCTTCTCTATCCGCGATCTGCTACTCCAATTAGGGACCGATGACACACGATGGCACCGCTTGACGCTTGACGCTTGAGGGAGGTATCAAGCAACCGCAAGAAGTCCCTTGCCACAGGCAACAACAACCATCGTTCGACTGAGGTTTTTCTGTCACCTTATGCCGGGGGAGGGGGGGGGTAGCAGCACCTTGTGCCAGGGCACCAATGATGGCGATGAACAACAAATATGCGGTGCACTACTAGCGCATTGCGGTCGGCTGAAGTCCACAAACGAGGCGAGCTTCTTCGGTCCAGACTGCATAGCATCAAGCAGGAGCTATGGGTCAAGCCCCTTCGCCCGTACAAACACCATTATGCACTCCTTCATGCAATCGTCACGGGTGAGTAGACCACCAGCATGTAACTCGGGTCCGAAACCTTGTTACAGCAGTTTCGTGGCTTGATCCTGCGTAGATATTTGCCGTAGTCGTCCGAAACCAAATCTGCAAAAGACCTGGCAATGAGAGCTGGACTGAATGCGGTCATTGCCAGCGCGGAACGACGATGCCGATCACCCCCCGATCAGCAAGAATGTACCGGTGCTTCGTGCGCTACGTACCAACAGCACAGCACGCTTTAATCAGACACGACTCGAAGAGTTGCGTGAAGAGAATGCCGCGATGAACCTGACTGAGACCTGGAAGTGCGACAACATCCTCAACCGCCATCGTGAGATGCTCTGCCTCGCACGTTTTACCTCACAGAAATGCGCAGACGTGATCACAATCTCGTCTTGTCTTCATGTCTACAAGCTGCTGTCGCGTAAAAGCTGACGACAACACCGGTCGCCACCTGGCAAATGTTCGCATGTGAAATATATATTGCAACAACACATTGTAGGCGATACGATATTGGCAACAGATCCTCTCTGCCCACTGCCGCAGAATTGGATTACACTCAGGCTTCAACAAATGACTGTGTGAGCGCAATGGCTGTTGGGTGAGACGGCAATAGGTAGTGCGGCGCACCAATAACCTACGCAGAACAGCCCGTCAGTCGTCAAACACTAGGAGCTGACGCTCGAATCGAAACGCGTACCTGGTGTCGAAATTCGCCTGGCATCGTCGTTTCTTCGACCATTACGAGGCCATCATTCGGGTAATTGTGCTGATTGAACGGGTTTAGACAGAGATTCCCAGCAAGCACGAACGGGTAGCATCTTCGCGGAAGCTTGCCGAGCCGCTCGTCCAACGCCTTAGCACTAAACGTCGACAGCTCTTCTGCTGCCGCACCTCCATATCCTGCAACCCCGAGATACCGCTTCATCGACTTGTGGTACCGAATCCTGCATCAAGAAGAACACAAAGCCACACAACAATGAGCTGTCTCGCCCCCTTTGACCACAAGATACCACTCACGACCTTATCTTACCCTCGATTGGGCGGAGCCAGCATCACCACTTTGGATTTCGTATAGTTCCAATCCACTGTTCGGAACGCCTCCTAATCAACACATCGGTATGACATCCCAATACAAACGTCAGATCAGCCAAAAGCCATGTTTGCAGTCCAAATGATGTTTACGCTATCAACACACAAAGCGCTTGGCACTCACTCGGAGCACCAGAGCTCCATATCCGTGCGTGACGAAATGAATGGCTTCGTCTGTCGTATGCGGCTTTTGGCTCTTTAGAAACGTGGCCAGCTCTATCATTGTACCACCCACACCCACAAATGTGAGCGAGACATAGCACGTTTGCGTCTGCAACTATCAGGTACAACAGCAACAACAACAATAGCAACAACAGCAACTACTACTACTACTACTACTACTACTTTTGCCTGAAGTAGCCAGGTCGTCCGTCCGCGGTCGGTAGCGGAACGACTGCACGTCAAAGCGCCGCACCGCGTGCAAATACGCCTCGAGCGTCCGTAGCGGCAACGATCCGCCATACAGGTCGTGCACCGTTACTAGCACGCCCTTGGTCAGCATTGCCCCGCACCGGTCGATCACTGCGCTCGCCATCGTAGTAGTAGTAGTCGCGGCGGCACCAGTAGCTCTTTTTTTACGCGCTTTCGCTTGGTTCCAATGGGAATATTAACGATTGGAGGTTTTATGTTGATAAAACGGATGCGATCGAGTTTGCGAGGCCACTCGGGGGTTTTCTCTAGTTGTGCTTGTGCTCGATTTGCACTACACAAAGTGCACATTTTGTCAATTGCCAACCTTTTGACCATGAATGCGACCGACCCCGGCGCTCAGAGCGTACATGGCGTGAACCCGCAGACGCTCATCGAGAAGATCATGCGGAACCGCATCTACGCGAGTGTCTACTGGAAAGAGCAGTGCTTTGGTCTCACGGCGGAGACGCTCGTGGACAAAGCTGTGGAGCTGTCGGAATTTGGCGGCACTTTTGGTGGCAATCAACAACCGACCCATTTTTTGTGTCTCTTGCTCAAAATGCTCCAACTGCAGCCGGAAATTGAGGTCGTGCAGCAATTTATCGAGAACGAGGACTATAAATATGTGACCGTCTTAGGCGCCGTGTACCTGCGACTGGTGGGCAAACCTATTGACGTGTACAGGGCCCTGGAGCCGCTGCTGAGTGACTACCGCAAGATCCGGAGACGCACTGTCATGGGTTGGGAGATAACGCACGTGGACGAGGTGGCCGATGCTCTGCTGACGGAAGAGTATTACGTGGACTTGGCCCTGCCTCGACTCGTGGACCGGGAGCTGCTCGAGAAGAACGAGGGACTGGCGCCACGGAAAAGCCCACTGGAGGACGAGTTGGACGCATCCAGCAGTAGTAGTGACAGCAGTGACAGCAGTGGAGAAGACGAGGCAGTGCAGGCGACCGTCGTGTCGGCATGAGCCATCGCGACACGAACATCAATGGATTTGTAACAGTGAACGAGGCGGAGGATCGCGACTTGTCGCGCTCAGGACGAATTTGCTTGCGGCTCGACTGTGCCTACTCATCGTGCTGTGCATTCACATTGGCAACGACATCTGTCTGTCTGCCGTGCAGTGCGGTCTTCACGATCGCACGCCGTCGCACATTTCGTCATTGCTTGTGTCCTCAGCTGATGGTGTTGCCGCAGGCTCTGATCCAGTCAGCCAACTCGTCAGTAGAACTGACCTCAGTTGGTATTATTTGTCCATCGTTCGCGAATGCCAAGCGCCACATCGCCGATGCACTGCACACCATTGCGCTCGAGGCTGTTCGTTGAACGCTCTACCATTGCAACATTTTACCAGGCTCACTGGTAGCGGAGCATGTCAATTGTTGTATCTCGACGCTGTCGCCAACCACACGTACGGCGGTAGCCACAGATCGAGACAGTATCGTGAGTGGGTGTGCGAATGGATATGACTCGTCTGGATCCAGTCGTGTGTGTAATAGATTGCATGCTTGCTCGCCCTGTCTTCATCACGGATAACGCAACAGTGGATCCTTGGGTGACGTGAAGAAGACATTCGAGGTAGGCCATCCAATGAGGCTCGTACACAGCTTCCAGACCAGCTGAGCCCTGTTCAGCAAGTCAAGAATGTACCCAACGAGATCCTGCAGCGCAAGTGGGTGGACGACTGACAAGGCCGATCGGTCGGTTGGGGTCATGGAAGTGTCGAATTGACATGGGCGACGACTTGGATAAATTCGGGAAGCGGTAGAGTGTGGTTGTTGGTGGGCGTGCAGGATGCTTGGGTTCAACTTGAAAGCCCGTTTACATGTCCTGGCTTGATACTGCTCACGATGGAGATGACGGCTATTATGCTGAGCCGGAGTACGAAGACGGATATTACACCGCTCTACCGCTTCTAGCCAGCACTGGCCTGCGTTGCACCCGCAGCAGCATCAACGACTCGTTGGCGGCCTATGCGTCTACGCAGGATAGGCGGTCTATTGCAAACTCGGGGCTTGTGTCGTGATCGTGTTCGTCAACTCAAAGAGCTTGCTGTGACGTTGTTCCATCCATTTTGTCTACGTTAGCATGATGTAAAATCTGTTGATTCATGGCACATACCATTAGAAGCTGACATTGACCATATCGTTTCAAGCAGGTCGATCGACTCACCTTCTTCTTCTTCACGCGCTGCAGCAACACATCTAGATGCCCCCTTCCCACCTCCCGACCTTCAGACTTTGGCTCGTAGCAAGCACTCTGCATGCAGGTGTTGCGGGATTACCTGCGCTTCCAACGCTTATACTTCGGATGCTTTTCGCGTTCGACACGTCTTCAATCCATTCTATCATCAAGCAGGTACGTCACCTGATTTTTCTTTCAGCAGCAGCTTCACGTAGCGCGCTTACAGCTCACGAATTGACGCTCCGCCCCATTCTTCCATCACTTTGCTGGGGCCAGTCCTCTCTCCGTCCATCTCATCATCAAAGCGTCTCGCATGGCTTTTACTGCTCGCGTATACTGCATTTCTGTCAAGAACTCTTCGGTCGAAACAAATGCCACTTCTTCGTCGTCATGGGACCTCACCAGTGACTCCACCAGTTTTCCGTCACTGTTTTTGACTTGCTGACGACATTGACACGACACTCGGGCGCCTTCAGTGCACTGTGGTCAATCAATAGTCGACGCGTAGTCAAGGTAGCTTGAAAACGTCCTCGACAAAACTTTTTCCGCATGGTGATAGGCCTTTGAGTATCGCTTGCCCAAACTTGGAAGAGCGAGAGCTTTCGGACGATGCGAGTCTTGCAGTGACGCAGGTGGCATCCCGCTGTTATTGTAACACGTGTCTCCTGCTAGCCACGCGGTGCAATGTCAAAGACCTGAAGATACGGAAAGCGCGAGTGGCACAACGTGAGCCGCGATGTTAAGCAGGAACGCGAGCACTGTGACAGCTTTTGACACCGCTTCGAACAATCGCGCACGACACACGAACTTGAGCCTGCACATCAATGCTATCTCGAGAAGAAGGACAATCGCAACCCCATCAACTGCTGACGTTGACCTGGATCCGCAAAAGACACCTGCCAACATGCAAACCTCTCTCACGCGGTATCCGTACTCTCCTTCCTGTGTCCTTGTTTTGCTACGACATTTCCGCATAGTTTTCAGGATCTTTGAACAATTGCCGTAGCAATGCATGGGTCAACGCATGGCCCGGTCTTGAAGCATAAAAGTATCCGTGCAGGGGAAGACCTGCAAGGCCAATGTCGCCAATGCAGTCAAGCATCTTATGGCGCGTCCATTCGTCCGAGAAGCGTAGCCCACCTGCATTCAGAACATTCGGTCGTGAGTCCTCTCGCTGTTGTTGGCTTGAGAAGACGACGGCATTGTCGAGCGATCCACCACGTGCCAAGCCATTCGCTCGGAGCCACTCGATCTCGTCTTCGAACGTGAACGTCCTGGCCGGTGCGATCTCGCGATGGAACGCGCCCATTGTCACTTCGGGATCTGCATCCAAAGTAAAGCGACACAGCGTCGGGCGCAATTGCTTGTGCTCGAACTCCACGTGCACCGAGAGGTGCAAAGTCGGAGCTCGTCCGTCAATTGGCAGTGGCAAGAAGCACGCGACTTTTCTGTCGTTCTGGAACACGTGCACTGGCCGCTTAATGCAGAGGTACGTGAGCGCGGCCCCTTCTTGGGCCTCGACGCCCACGCTCTGAATAGCGGCCATGTACTCAGCACTGCTCCCGTCCAGCACTGGCACTTCGACTCTTGCGACCGGACGTGTGCTGGGGCTGTCAACGTCGACGAACGCATTCGAGACTCGAGAGGCCACGAGCGCTGCCATGAGGTGCTCGGGAGTCGAGACGCTCCACCCGTTGGCTGCGAGCTGAGTGCACAGCTGACTGGCGGCAGTGCTGACGTTCGCGATCAGCGCTGGAAATGGCGCGCGCGGGACGACAGTGGAGCGGCAGACGATACCCGAACCGGTCGGCGCTGGGAGAACGCAGACGGACATTTGCTCGCCCGTGTGCAGACCGACACCGGCGAAGCGGAGCGGCTGCTTGAGCGTCCGCTGCCAGTGACGCATGTTCAGAGACGTACCACGGGCTCTGTGCGCTTGGACTGTTTGGGTGGACGGATAATTTGGATGGACGGATAATTTGGGGGGACGGATAATTTGGGTGGACGGACTGTTTTGTTGAGCGGAAAGTGGGACTGAGTGCTGTAGGAGCTCGTATGGTGCTGGTGCGCTGATTGGGTGGACGTGGGGACGCATAACGAGTCGCATAAGAAAGGGATACTTTCAGTTTAGCCTGTGTCGTATGCTGCATGGCAAGCCGAGCGATCGAAAAATCACACAGCTGTAATTGGTCATGAACTGCGATCGCGTGGTCCGTAAATCGTGTGTTGTTTAGTGGTTTTGGGTTGTTGTGGTCTGAGATGCATAAAGCTTGTCAAAAGGGATACTCTTGGGGTTGAGGCATTTGTGCGCCGGCGAACAAAGGTTGTCGTCACAATTTGTGTCGGGTAGCAGATATGGGAGGAAAAGGACCAGCTCTGATTAGCGACTTACAGAGGTTAGCGGTCCATTCAGGTCGGTACAGACAAGCTCTCTTGCAACACGTGCAGAGGCATTCGGTGCAAACGGCTGCCAATATCTTTGCGAGGACTAGGCAGTACATGAGCTTTGATCAACGTTGAGCTGATAACGGTTACCAAGTCCAATCCATCTATCGATCCGTTCGTTTTGCTGCATCCCTTGCGTTGGAAGTCGCAACTTTGTCCGAAGTTCTCTTTGAGAAGGATCAGTGTCTCGATGTAACAAACAACGAGAAAGTGCCAGTGGGATATAGGCAGACTTCCATTCTAAGTCCTCCATCCTTAGCGACTTTACCGATCACTTTCTCAGGACTTGGCCTTCATAGCCTTATCTACGCATGAATATCAGCTGTGAGAGCCGAGCGCGCAACGTGGGCCAAAAAACAATTATAAGCAGCAGGAAAGTTGCTGGACTGCTTGTAAGTGTTCCGCGGCTTCCCACTGATAATCGCAGCTCACATAGCACCCAGTTACCCTCCAACTATGGTTCAGTAGGTTTCTTTCCGCCAAAATATTCCGTCAGTGACGATGATGTGGCATACGCACTCTACTTATGCTAAGAGCGAGCCAAGTTTTGAACAACGGCATCTCAACAAACTCAAATTGCACCTTCTGGCCAAGAAGCACTGCACATGGCGGAAATAAAAAAAGAGATCAATGAACGCCAACCTCAGAGCTCAGTGGATTTCGTATATTAGAGAAGGACACATCGTACCGTAAGAAGCATTTGTGAAGAATCGCAAGTGTCCGCGTGGCAATCGACCCACCCCTGACCGAAACGAAGCATCGAGCCCAGTGCCGCGGCAAAGCGCTCCGTCATGTGGCGAAAGAGGTGCTAGTTTTCACAAGTCAAGCAAGTGAGAGCAAAACAGCTCTAGCACGATTTTGGTCTACATGACGTCCAGGTGAATTGATCTGCGCAGAGGATCAGTACAGCGTCAGTCTTTCGGTATGTTTTTGCCGTCCAAGAGACTGGAGGTCCAATGTGTTTCGAGCACAACAAAACTTGTCACGTACTTATCATGCGTGGGCAAATTGCAGGAATAGCAGTCCATCGTGTCAATACTTTCGACAAGGAGATGTAAGTTCAATCGGTGATTTACTTGCGTTCCTGTCCCTTCCATCCACGAGCTTTGGACTGCGCTATCCGATGTGATGTGCTTGACGCCGCAAGTACTGACATGCATTTATTGTAGCGGCGAAGCACATGAGCCCCAGTCACTCGGAAGCACATAGGCAAATCTGAGACGAACAGGTCAGGCGCGCGGATGGAGGCAATGCACATATGTCACTCGCAAGGACCCGAGTCGGTCAAGAACATACCTCTTAACACTTGACACAGCATGACATGGACTGCTCGGACTATTTGATGCTCTCGCA
Organism: Hyaloperonospora brassicae; assembly: GCA_947650285.1. Classification (NCBI taxonomy): domain Eukaryota; phylum Oomycota; class Peronosporomycetes; order Peronosporales; family Peronosporaceae; genus Hyaloperonospora; species Hyaloperonospora brassicae. Next base: position 138,511 of record CANTFL010000006.1, read on the forward strand.
TAGCGCGTCATAGGAAGTGACTTGGACGATCACTTCCATTGCGCGGTCTGACACGACGCAGTACTTTCGACACGGGCGCAGAGGCTACTGCCTACTTGTTTTTGGAACATTTACAGTCGCATGTGTCTCCTCGAGACGACAAGTACTTGTTTAGCGTTCGGCGACAAACCAAAGCAATGCGACGTGCTCATGCATCGCGCTACATCCCTCTGGCACGATGCACAGGACATGTTGTGCATGTCGTAATGGCTACAAGTTTTTGGCGACACAGACCATCTGCATCTCGCACTGTACAAATATATACAGTTGCGCAAAAGCAGTTGCAACATGGGATATCTGCACGATTCAGTACTTCTTCTCCGGCTTCTCTTGACGGGCGACATGACCATCATTTGCAGGCAACGTCGCTTTCGGTGTGCTCGAGCATATCGAGAGGTTCTTGGTTTGACCCAGAGTGAAGTCTGACCTGACCGGCCATATACCCACGCATGAGGCTAACCTATGCGATCAAATGAAGCAAGGACTGGCCGCCTGGCCAGGATGAACTTCATGGAAAGAGAAGGAAGCGGTAGCAACTCAATATCGATGACTTTGTGAATGGGTTCGGAAACTAGACCATCCAGAGGGGTCTATTTTTCTGACAGGTTTCTCTTCATGAACATACACAACGAGCTTTTGTTTGTGTGACTCGCCGTGGTAGGTATATCACTCTCGACACAAGATGGAGCAAACATGCCATCCAGAAAAGAAATGTCTTGATCGTCACAAACTTTTTTCGTAGGCACTGATCGTAGCTGCAACACGTGGCTTCTGAATGGCAAATCTTCAGGTGAGTCAGTGCTTGTAAAGTCTCGCGATATTGCATTAAATGACAACTTGTTCGTCGGTATGTACACGTCAATTGAAACCTTGCGTGATTGGAAGCTACGATGCACGTTATCGAATGCATTGCAATATACTTACGAAGCAACTTATTGAATGTGCACAAATATGCTTTCGACGAAGCGGTGTGGAGGCGGCGCAAGCTACGACGAACGGCACGATGCCCTCACGACACAGATATTGACAGAACATCTTCTATCACGCAACCTGCAGTCGTTTAGTGCCAGCGCAATTTCTCAGTTACCCCCACCGTCAAAGCTGTTCGCTGTACACAGCCAAACGAGTTGGTTCTCTCCAGTGAAATCCAGGACAGACTAGCGTCCCGAATTTCACTCTCGCTCCTGCTTTTTGTATCAATCGATCTTAGCGTCTATTGTGATACACATTCGAGCGGACGAGAGCGTCGTCCAACGAGCTAGCAACATCATTCCGAGTTATCATGTTTCGGTGTTCTCATGCAACATCGAAGCTGCAGTGTGTTGCTGTCTTCTTCTCGTGCAACTCTATATTTGTGTACGCACTGTGTCCAACGCATATCCCGTCGATCGATCTCCTACACGTGGTGCACTACAAACAGAACTGCAACGGCCCAGTCTAACATCGACGTATCCTACAAGATCTTTCGATTTGATATACGGTATCTTGCAAGTAAAAGGTCGTATCGCCAACGGGCGTGGGTATCGAGCACTACCAGCTAGTATGAAAGCAACGCTAGGTGTGATGACATCACATGGGCCACGAATAACTGAGACAGACAGGCGATTGACCTGCACATACCGGCGAGACAAGCACTTCCTCTTACGACAGCGATTGCGATCGCGTCGTCGAAACCGATCGACTGCGCGAAGCTATCGAGTGACAGAGCCAAGAGCAAGCGCGGATCTGAGCGTAGTGGTACTTGTCCGCTATATCGCGCACAAGTCGGACCCGACGTGACAATGGATTGGTGGCGAATCGGATCAAAAACAGCGATTGGAAGTGAAGGAGTGTGGACACGCTGGCTTAAACCAGAGCCAAACGCCTCGGGGGTGCACCGCTGCAGCATTGCATAGTTCTACTTGCACTTGTAGGCGATGACAAAAAAAAGACGGAAACGCTCTGCATTCCAACCTTTGCGACCTCGTATAAAGCTCGAATCGTTCAGCCCTCTATCACCGTTACAACAAGCAACAGCGATAGTATCGCCATTCTTTCGGTTACCCAAAGCTTCTTGCAAGACTAACTACTACTGAACCAGCGACGATAACGCCCAGTGCGATGTCCGCATCTTTCAGTCGCTTCTGTGCCACGACAGTCTCCTGTGCCATCTAACCTCAAGTCAATTTCCTAGCTGCTTCGACCTCCAGCTCAACCATATGCACGAGACGTGACTCTAACGTTCTGCCTAATCATTGCACGGCACAGATTCTTGACGAACGCGAAATCTTACTGCATCCTTCGATAGCGAATCATATCGCGTGCGTGATGCATGTCACGTCGCAGACCACCGTACCAATCGTGCATGCAAGTTGCTGCAAAGTGCATCTCTTTCGCTCGATGGCCATCTGTGGTTCTAGCTCTACCTACAAAATCTGTCATCGCTCGTGTGGATTGGCTGAAAACGTCGGGCACATATCGTCCAATGGACGACAGCGACCAGCCAAATTCCAGTCGAACACGCGCGGCAAACGATCAAACGACATCGACCGGTCGACCGGCTACGAAGCGAGACAGCGTCTTCTCCCATGGCTACCAAGGGCGAGCACGAGAAGCCAGAGACGTTCAACGACGAGCACCAGCCGGTAGGTCCATGCGTTGTACGCTCCGGGTGGCCGAAAGGACGGCACCGCCTGACTTTGACGTATCGTATTGCTGACAGATTGTCAAAAAGGTGCGGCTCGATGTGGACGCCAAGGTCACCGAGGACGTCAAAAAGGTCAAAATCGACGACAGTGCTGCTCCACAACCTGAAGTTGGCGGCCACGAGGTCCGTATTTGACGCTAGAGACCCACCGACCGACCGACCGATCGACCGACCACCTACTCGACATTTGACGCTAACGAGTTTTATTTGTATCAGACTGCAGTGAAGAAGGACACGTTGTTGACGACGTCACCCGTGATAGATAAGGAGGCAGACGCAGAACCTGCCAATGAAATTGATGATGTCACAGGAGCCAATGGTCACGCCAGCAGCAGCAGCAGTGCTTTTAGCGGCTTTAGTGCTTTTCGGGGCACTGATGCTGTAGCACAGGTCACATCCCCCGCCCGGATCCAGGAATCGGACGATATAACGTCGTGCTCCGTGGCGAAAGAAAGAACGGAAAAGACTGCAGACCAAGCGGTGGAAGAAGCTGAGAAAGTGACGTTCTTGCCGGTGGCGTCAATTGCAAAAATGAGTAGCTCGAGCGGCTTTGCGTCGTTTCAGAGCAACTCTTCCGCGACGTTTGCGTCATTTGCTGCAGTGCAGTCGACGACAGAGGGATTTGGCGAGAAAGCGTCAGCATCGTTGTCGACTGATTTTCTACCGGATGCAGACGCGGTGAAGAAGCCGAACTTTGTTGTACCGGCGCTTTCCGAAGCCGAGGTACAGCACAGCGTGTATGTGATGTCTTGGCATAAAAGATTGTTGTTGTAACGGTGATGTCTTGTCATGCGTTCAGCTAGCAAACGGGGAAGAAGAGGAGCAGTTGTTGGTCGAGGTGCGGGCACATTGTAATCGGTGGTATTGGTTGCTAAGGCACTCACCTCATGAGCCGTCTTGTCTTTGTGACTGTGTCTGTTGATAGAAACGCATCAAGCTGTTTAAGTTGGTGGAGAAGGACTACGCAGAAGTCGGCGTTGGCCCACTGCGAGTGCTGAACATGAAGGATGCAAAGGCTGACACGGACAGACACACAGCACGACTCGTGATGCGGCGCGAGTCGTACCCGCACGGACCTGGCACGAAGTTGCTGATTAACACAAGTTTGCGCTCTTGTTTATTGTGCGAGAAGAAGACAGAGAAGACGATGCTTTTGACAGTTTTGGAGGAGACAAGGGAGGAGCTGGAAGCGGAGAAGCGAGTCGTTCCAGTGACTTACCTCATGCGGTTCGAGTCGCCGGACGATTTAGACGTTGTGAGTTCGCGGATCCAGACACACTTGCTCTTGCCGGCAGCAGCAGCAGCCGCGTCGTTGAATTGAACTTGAGGCTGAGGTGAGTGTACTCGCGCCGCATGAGCTGTAGAGCTCCGTCCAGAGGGTGTAGTGATGCTTTTTTGCCTCGTGAATTACAAAATACAGGATACTACCAGTTGTAATGGGTACGCGATATGACTGAACTGGGCATCTGGCCGCAACTGTCTGTGAGCTAAATAAAACGTGTAGAGGCCAGCGAAGTTGGCCGTACCGCAAGAGTGGTACCCTGCTCGTATAAACAAAGCCACGTCGTAAAAAAGACAGACGCCTCTCTTACCAATGGAGTTGCCGATGTGTGTAATTACTCGGTTCGATACCAGCCGACAAAATGGTTGGACCTCCTGAGGGTGAGGCCGTTATGGCTTCGATCCTTCGTGCGCGTGTCACTCACTTGTCAACGTTCGCTGCTTCGAAGATTCGCCATGTCGTGGAGGACGATGAAGAACACAAGCTCCCTCTTCTGAGCACAAAACCTGTGCGGAAAGCAGCTGCATCCGGAATCACTTATGCAATCACTGAGTCCATCTGTTTGAAGTAGTTCGTCCGTGTGTTTGAATGTGTATGTTTGTATCGGAGAGCGATGATGAAGACAGTGTCTGATTTGGCTTGAACCAACTAGCCGTGAAGAATCGAATATATCACTATCACCCATAAAATGAGCTTTCTATCTGTAGCAGTTGCGTCGAGTGAGGACTGATGACCGCATACTTTGGTCCGTGTTCATGATCTGCCTAATGGCAATGAAATTAGTCAAAGGTCTGACCTCACATGTTTGTATCGAAGCTGTGTATGTATGTGTAAGCACTTGTGTATCATGTATGTGTGGTTGCTTCTTCATACTCCACGCCGACAATATTCTGCAGTTCGCCGGGTGGACAGCGAAAGTTCTCATTGCACTCCTTCGATTGCGCTGCAAAGTTCGATGTTAGGTGAAGCGGTGAGGTCTGACGCTGTCATTGCTTGGTGTCTTGGCATTTGTGATTGGAACGGTACTTTTTTACAGAAGCGAAAGTGATGGCGAGCTTACTACGGATTCCGCTGCTGTTTGTGCTCTGGGCAAAGGCGTCGGATGTCTGATGAGTTTCGGCGAGTCAGGTGTCTGGCGCTGATGTCCAGAGTGCCATGTGCGGCAGAATCAACATAGCTGCCGATATCTCCCGATGGTAATATGTGTGTGTGTGACCTTTGCTGTTGTTGTTGTTGATGATTAAACTATTCATGCACCACTCGGAAATGGTTGACGTCGGTATGTTCCGACGTCTTCTTCGTGTCGATAAACCGAACACCTAGAACATGGATGAAACAACCGATCATTGTGTGTGTATATATATGTGTGACGGAGATTGTTGGAGTGTGTCGCCTGGGAGGATACTTACAATACTTGCTGAATACCCTTTTGTCTTCGGACAAACATGTGGACACATACACCTGTGTTTCTGAGGCGACACTCCACTTCTTTCTTGTGTATTTTGTTTACTGCATGTGGTTTATGTGATGGTCAAAGAATGACGATAACTGCTTTTAGGATTCCCCTTCATAGTGCCGTCTACATCGGCATCGATGATGAACATCCAGTATCGGACTTTGTTTGTTTACATTGCGTGTTGAATGGCAACCGGGACGACGATGATTATAAAATTTACAGACCTGTTCTGAAATAACGTGTGGATACAGAAAAACATGCATCACCATATGAGTCTCCCTCATCTCTTCGTCGATAGGCTCCGTCGTAAACTCGTACAAATAAACGTCGCTTTCCATTTCATTTCTTACGACGTGCATCTCACATTTTCCGATGTCATGTGATCTACGTATCTCACCTCTTCATTAACTTGCGTAGTCAATGTTCATGACACGTTTCATCTCCAACAAGGTTGTCTACCGTTTTCTTATTCTACCCCTTTTTCTGTGTGCAATATCTTGCCAGTAAATGCATTCGAAGTCCGCTCATGCATCTTACTTCTTCATGACCTGCCAGCCTTGACTGCTGCAGCGGCCAGTGTATTTAAAATAATCGTCCTGGCGCGCTGGTAGTCTAGCGGGTCGAGCGAGTACAAGTCTTCACGCGCGCGGTCGGCATATCGGCCAAACTCCTCCAGATCGCTCGATCGTAGAATCTGCTCCGCAACCGCACGCTGTAGCTGTTGCATCTGGGCTGGAGCTAACGTCTCCTGTGCGAGAACGAGAAGCTCAAAAGCTTGGCCCGCAAATCGCATGGATTCGAGGCGGAGCGTCTCGACGGGCCACCCGTCATGTCCAGGGAGCACAAAGTACATGTCACCCACTTTCCACATCGAGGAGCGCCATCGGAGATCGTCCCATGGCCGCGCAGGCCACAGACAGTAATTCCATCGCAAGAAACCATCTAGCTCGAAGAAAAATGTGAGGTATCCAACGAGCTCGCCTTCGACGAGTGGCGACGACACAAACTGGTTGGGGAATGCTGGGCCACAGCAGACGTACCAACAAACGTGCCCTCCGCGAGCACGTGCATCATTGGCTAATCGACGAGTAACCTCCAGATCAGCACAGGCTAGAGGTAAGAGAGGCACGTATTCCGCCACTTGCGGTGGAGCGTAAGCAGGCGAGAAAAACTCCGAGTGGTTCACGGCCAGCTTGAGACGAAAATTGGGAGCCAGGCGTTCCATAAAGCGCAGTTGCTCGTGGAACACTGCTACGTCGCGGGGTTCATCAGCACATATCCGTACGCGGTCCGCAATCTCCAACGCTACACAATGTGCGTAGAACTGCTCAATGAATGTCTCGACTTCAGAAACTTGACGCAGATAGCGGACGCGCTGCGTTGTCCGGTCTTGGCACCTGATGCGCCAGCCGTCGATCACAAATGCCGGAGCTTGGGAAGTTGACGTCGATGGAGAAGGCGGTGGTGACGCAGGTTTGTTTTGTTGATCTTGGTCGAGTTGATCGGGTCGTTGATCGCCAATCGGAGATGGTACGGCAGGACACGTCAGTCCCGAACTTGCTGAAGACGCTGAACGATGCGCGTCTGAAGTGGGGCCAGTTGTCACCGGAGGCGGCTGAACGTGGCGCACAGTTAGCTCAGCTGGAGCATCGAATCCTGCCGCTGGGTCACGCCACACGGACAGGAGACCAAACACCTCGACTTCATGGTCCAAGTAATGACGAGCTCCTAGCGCCAGCAGTCGGTCAAAGTGTGTAAAGTCTATTGTGATCGGAACTCCGTGTGCTGGGTCTTCATACACATCCAGTATTGCATGTTCAAACAACGCGGACGCATTTTGCTCTTCCATGTAGCACTGTTGGCCTGCCCATGGCATTTCCGTGGCTACGACCGACAAACACTTCTGCCCCATTTCCGAGAGTGGAGCCATGTACCGATCAATCAGTTCAAAGTGCCGGTCGCTCCATAACGCCACACAATGTGCACGTGCTACAGCCGTCCAGTGCTGCCATAAATCCAATCGAAAGCGCCAATTCTGTGGCGATGGGAGCTGGACATCCACAACGCTTACGACCACGCTGCTCGACCATGTGACTTCTTCGTCTCGAAACCCTGCGTCCTGTGTATACACGCGCAAGGGCAATTCGTACACCCCTGGCTCGAGTTTCTCGGCGACACGAATTCGCAAGTACACTGCATGTTCCCTCGCCGCTTTGCTACTGACTCCCGTGCGTTGCAGTGTCTCCATGACAAGATCTGCGTTCTCATCTTCGACACACCCCACTATAAACACTTCGATTGTCAGCATATGCGGCGGAACGAATCTCGTATCTACAGCCACACGCGCCCTCGGTCCATGACCCAACGGCAGCATCCAATTGCTCGTGTCCGTCGTGAGTACGAACGGCACATTGGACTTCAGTCGTAGCTGCACTCCGGCCACTTCGTTCCGAGCACAGGTCAGCCGCACGCCTTCCGGCAGCTCCACGTGCGCAAGCGACGACGCCCACGCTACACGTCGATTGCCCACTCGATCGCTCTTGTGGTCACCTGTCGTGCTGCAAGTGGCCATCTGTGCTACATGACGTTGTTCCGTCTCTTCGTCAAAGGGCTCGTCGTCCTCCATATCACCACTGGGATCAGCGCTCTTACTGGTCTTGGACATGGCCGGTGCAAATTGGGTCAACAGCCACATTGGCTGCGACGGTGCGCTCTTCAGGGCACTGGCCATTGACCCAATGGCAGCAAAGGGGACCGACGACGTTGCACATTGCGGAGACACGCCCGGGATACCACTTGCGAGCCGACTGCTTGTGTCCAGTTGGTACGGCAGCTGCCGCGCAAAGTCCTCGAGCGAATTCGCGCGACTGGTCCGATGCCTGTCGAGCTGTGCGTGCGGTGGCGCTTGAATGGGACCCGCGTGCAGCTCTAAGGCAAACGACGAGGCAGAGGAGGAGGAGGACGAGGACGAGGAAGACGAGGACATAGACTCGTCGTTCGACATGCACGCGTCGTCATCGCCAGGGACGGCAAAGCTGCCGCTGCTGGAGCGGATGCGCTCGTCGATGCCGCTGTTGTGGTGGCGAAAGCCCTCGCGCTGCTGCTGGTGCTGCTGTGTGCGAGGAGAGACGTCGTCCAGCGTCGAGCCGCCGGCCGTCGTCATGTTGGATCGCCGGGTCCTATCGACCGTCAAGTAAGAGGTCAGTCGTTAAGTACGCAGTAGGAGGACGTGTGCCTCTGCTTAGAAATGCCTCGTCTTTCAATCGGTGTGTGCAGGCTGCGTTTCTATCGTACGGGCGCGGCAGCGACCTGCGCGACATTAAGTATGCGAGGGATTGCGTTTATCGAGGGCATCGTCCACCTCGTCGGCGTCGATTGTGTGGTGTACCCAAGTGCACATTTGTACCCATACGTTGTAACGAGCTCTTGGGGTCAGAGCAAAATGGTGTTGTTCGTGCTGTACGTGCAGGCAGAGCTCGAGAACGTCGAGACACTGGCCGCCCCACCGCTGCACCGCTGGTGTCTCGACGTGAAAGAACCGCGAAGCGACGAGACGCGCGAGGCCGTTATGGTCTCGGACGAGCACGAGGTGGACGTGGCAGGCGGTCGTGGCCACGTGCACTTTACACTCAAGTGGCCGGGCGCGTCAAAGCCGTCGCAGCTGACCGTCATGCGCGACGTGAAGAAATTGACGCGTGAGGTGACGGGCGCCGACTCGGGTGCGTTCGTGCCGTTTGTCGCGTTCGAGTGTCGGGGTCTGGAGGTCGCGGCGTGGCACCCCGAGAGCGGCTATCGCGTCGTGTCGAAAGACCGCCACGCAGTTTTTGAAGACGTGGACCTGAGCGACGATTGGGCCGACTACGACGAAGAGGGCGAGCAGTCGGTGGGTGTGTATGGCGTCAAGTGGAAGCTTGAGGTGCACAAGTGAGAGGCGGGAGACCACGTGGCGTGTGCTTGTGCGGGTGAGAATCGATACGGAGATTGAGCACATGTACAAAGCATTCGCGGGTGGGACGGGACGAGAGCGTGCAAATTTCTGCAGCTAAGACGACCATGTGTGTGTGTGTGGCACCAACGAGATTGTCACTGAATTTCACAAGTGCCTTGGCGTTGAGTAGCTGCTATATGATACGATAAGGCGTGCGTGCCCACAATGCCCACAATGCCCGGACGAGATCTAAAAGCTTAGAGCAGTCGTATTGAAGCCAGTGCCTATCCGTCTTCCGCGCCTACCACACTTTCGATCGTTTGGGTGACGAATGCAGCTCCGCATTAGCCTTTCATCATCGTCGCGTAATTGTCGGATGAGCGACCGATTGTCGAGACGATTAGGCGAACTCCTTTTGCAAGTTTTTTGTTACGAAAGGAGCTACGAGTGCCGCCGACCTATCGAAAAGAAAGGATAGACAAAAAGGATCGGCGCCAAAGTACCGTAACCAGAGCGTAGGGACGTCATACCAGTGGGCCTACCTAGCAATCGCGCTGCTCCAAGTCTGTATAGTATAAGCAGCCGCTTCTTCAAGTCGCCGTCTGTACATCGCAATCAGCGCCACACTGTGTTACTGTGACAAGTGCACACTTGTTGGTTTAGTTCAAGAGATCACAATTGAAAGCTTTTGACCACACAGCGGGAGTCAGTATTCTGTGATCATAGTTGCGAGCTACAAGGTGGGTATCATCAGGTCACGAAGGGGTTGTCCAGCGAACGAACCTACACAAGTGCTTGGTGGCTAATACCCATGACTACACTATAAGCTGACACGTGGTGGTCTTCATTCTAACGCGTTGCAATTTCGCCTGTCTGGTTCCTTATACAGCCCGCATTATCTCGGAGCTATTTGACATACATCCTTCGATACCGTGCGTGCTCATTGCATGTGTAAGCGTGACACTAAACATCAACTTGCGCATCCCGAACAATAACTTGGCGTCCCGAACAACAACTTTGGCGCCCCGATAGAATTTGTAGTAACTTGCGGACTTCACCATATGATCGGCTAAAGCTCATTGAACACAAGAACAGATTGATGCACCGCAGAAGCTTAAGAAACGGTTCACGACACTCCAAAACTTCCGAAGTATAGAATTGAGCAGATCTAGAAAACTTCAGCATTTAGCCGACATGTTTGGCTTTGCTTGCGATGTATGGGCTAGCTATGAATTCTTGTTCTTTTCGGGTTTATTGGATTCCTACAGATTATGCAAGATCCGAGCATCCCAGCTTGTGTTCCCAACGAAGATTGTCGACCGATGGGCACGGTTCTCCTCACCTACGATCTCGTTTAGCGCAGACGAATGGATACTTGAGCGACTTCGAAGTAGTATATCAGATGCCGCATTCGAGAACGAAGGAACCAGGACCATTCAGCGAGACAAGTAGTTACTTCTCGGCTAGTTCGATTACCGGGCCGCCGTGCTGTGTCGTGACTGAAATACAGCCGGACCAGATGGCAATGATTACTCGGAAAGTAACCTCGCTCAACCACAACTCAAAATCGCTATCAACAGACTTTTCCGCTGCTAGTTTGACAAATTGCAACTCAATTTTTAGATGCCTGTATACTGTACAAGCCTAACGATGCTCTGATCGAACGCTAGCTGATTACTCATTTTCTAATTGCATACAATTTGCGCACATTTCGCTACAAGCTATAAGCCACCTATGTGTAACACATGTTAAGTCGACACAGAGCTTCTGAACTTGGGACACGTACAAGTTCCATCAGACAGCATACACTACCTCTCTTTTTGGAAGAATAAAAGTGTTTGACTGGTCAACGTCTAACGAGATTGATTATAGCGGATGCATTGCTTCCTCACAAATGCACACATAGCGGTGAAAATGCTATCGTGTAGGATCAGTCAGCTGAGTGCGGGCAGTGTACTAAACACCATTGACACCAGATGACGTGTACACCCATCATTTACCGACTATTTGCACGTTCGCAAACTCTGCAGCTTTCGAACTAATGACATACTACTCTTATTATCTCATAAGCAACTCCTTCATTGTGCGCTAGCGGACATAAGGCGTCGTTATTAATTCTCTGATTCGATCTTTTGCACGTTTGACGTAGCACTGGTAGAAAAACCGACACGTCTTTTCTCACTACACTTTTTATTGGCGTTTATCTGCACAACGATACTGTGATGTTGTCCTCATGATTTTGTTCGGTAATGCTGTGGACAGTGTCTCAAACTATGTGAACGATGTCCCCAACCATTCGTAGTGGCCGATCAATACATCTCACGGTCGGGATCCTTGGTCATGAAACGCAATTTTCATCTCAAAGGTCAATTTAACTTCTCTTTTTTTCGGCACATCACCGCCGTACTATCAAAGAGATAGGCGACGACATCGTAGGGAAATATACGGACTCTCGGGTACATCCGGCAGTTGTAATGAATAACATTGGCTGACCGAGTCTTAGCTTCAAAAAAGCGTCCAGACAGTAAATATATTATTCCGAAAAAAATGAGGGGAAAATTCTGCTTGTTTTGACAAGATATGATCGATAAACATTACTAACAACATTGTAGACTGATGACTGGACCTCATGTACACTGTTGTGCGAGTAATGACGAGGCAACGAAACACAAGACAAGATAGCATGGAAGTGAGAGTAATTGAAATCGAATGACACCATCGATTGTACGCCTGCCTCAGTTGTATATATCTACACTTATGTATGGTAAGTGCCTACTAACTATCCATTGGGCACGTTGCCTTCGATAAGTGGCTTCATCGGATAGTATAATGACCTGTGTCAGCTGATGCGCAGTGTTTTGTCAATTAAGCGGAATTTTATCGATATCAAGGTAACATGATGTTAATACAAAGACCCATATCAATATTTTGTACGTTTCGCTCACCAATTACCTACAATCATAACAATATGACGTCAATGTATTTTTAAGGTCAGAGAGTCTATATACACATAATCAACTATGTGCGAGATATATAGTTAGCCTAAGCCATGAAGTCAGCAACAAGGGATCAAAGAGCTGGTCAGAGATGGATAGTAAGTGTTGTTTTTGAATCGCCCTGCGTGGTGCAAGGTGAGATACCGGGTCGCAATTCGATACCTTTTCCAGAATTAAAAGGCCGTGAGACTCTGACAACGGTCCCATAATTGATGAGCTGTTTGACCAAGTACTGTCTATTTTCATTCGCCCTTCCCCGCCGATACTTATAGTCGGTATAAGAAATCCCGAGAGAACGGGGCAGCCCATTCTTGTGAAGCCGAAACAATTACCGTTTTAGCGCCGCTGGGTTGAACCAATTTGGCATACTGAAAGGGACCACCCACGAATATATAGGCAGCCGTGTATAAGTGCCGCGATGACGTGGCAATGCTCCCGCATTTATAGTCTTAACTTTTGCAGCTCATCGGTAGATCCAGCGTCAAGAATCAGGATGGGTCACACGGACACCTTCAGTGCACGCCATCTTCCCCTTGGTGCAGCGTTATGTAATGCGTTGTATCATGCGTTAATCGGTTGTCGAGCTTTGTAGAGCGTCCAAATCCAGCGATCAAAAAATAAAGGTCAAAGTAAGGTAAAGATTGTGGCAAAGTCGCGGTACCGGGTTCTGGATGATGCTCGTTCCTTCAACTGTTACCGGCAAGGGGATTAGAATGGATATTGTCCACTTCTGCAAGGTATCTGCAGAACAGAGCCTAAATTTTGTAGCGGACCCGGTATTTTATAACAATTCCTTGATCCCAGTACATACCATGCCTAGTAGATCAAGCGTTAAAGCCACAGTCCAAGTAAACGTGGGCTTGGACAACATGTTGCTGCTAGGTGCAAATGCATAGGTTGTCCGACGATTTCGACGTAGAACAAAAAGTCAGGGTTTCTACAGGTATGTCACCGGCACGCCCCAGTCAGTCGGAAACAGTGAGGTATATGATAAAAAAAACTTTTCCGTCCCACCAACTACAGACCAAGTCAAGCAAAGCCGCTTGATGTGTTGCTGCTAAACCAATCAAACGATAATGATGGTCTGGCGTTGAAGATAACCATTCCCCCAGCACATGCTCCAGGTACAGACCAGCTGTGTAGCATTGGCGTGGGTTCGACAGCTGCATCGCCGTATCTGTCTTTACATGTTCTGCATACTGCGTTTTATCCCTGGAAAGACCCAGATGCACCAGGCTTCGAAACACCTTTTCAATCGCCGGGTAAGCCAAGACAGTGACATGCTTGGGACGCTGCGTTTTGGCTACGGCCGACACCTCGTCAATTTAATAACTTACGCATGTATGGGCGTTAGAATATCCCCAGTTTTATGTTAGAGCGCCCAAAGTCAGTTAAAAGAAGCGTGTGTCTACAGAAATTGATTGTTGAGATTGTGCAGCTACTTCTCCGCTCACATCCTAATTTCGAACGGGCTAGATGCGAACAGAAAGACATTAAGAGATGAGCTGGAAAAAAACTCTGTCATCCACACTATTTGCGACCCGAGTTTCGAGTCAGGGGCGTTTAAAAGCTTCTGTAAATGACAGCTTCAATTACTTTTGGTTAAATTATACATAATGATCTCTTTATTTCCCAGATATATGGATGTGTGTCCGGGGGGCATGACTCCTATCCCCTCGTGGCGCCCGGCAGTGGTGTCCCGCTTATCAAATGACCTTGCTTTTGGTCGAGTAAAGTGCAAGTCGTCAAGTGGGTCAAAGCATTGACAATACGTACAGCGTGTGTGTTAACCATCATTCGCGAGATAAGTTTGTAGTAGTCCACAAACGCTGGAAATAAGTGCGTTTTTCTAGGCAACACTGGCACTTCCAGGCCCTTCAGCGATGGGTCTTGCTGCAATGCAACACTTAACATCTTTACCCTCGGTAGAAAAAAAGAGCAGCGCAACCGGACAGAGCTGCCAAATACCCACCTTTACCTGGAGTGCCTGGAACTATCAACTGTTGCTAAAACTCAGGATGACGTGCTGGTATGTATTATTGAGATTGACAATATATTCGTCGAACTCTGACAGGTAGAAATTCGTACAGGAACTCTCTATTCACCGTATACTATGCCTTGCGAAATCTTATAGCATGAGACATAGAATCTGCTCAGCCATTATGTCTTCTTGCTCAGATGCCGTCGTAAGGTGAGCAATAATCATCATTACGATAGCCGACATTTTGCGCTCCGTTGAAAACGTTGTTGTAAAGCGCTTATAAGCCCTGTGTGAAGAGTTTTGTAGCCGGGTTGATAGCACATTTGCAAAAACTCTGTAGCTTGTTTCCAGCAACGCTATCGGTCCATGATGCATGGCGTTGTCAGAGTCACCAATTTTCTTACAAGAGTATTGGGTGTCCACGTAAGAGGGAGGTTACTTCGAACTTGTTCGTATATAAATGAAAATGAGGACCATAGATGGGTTTAAGAGCGCTATTTTATCGATATAAAACACATTGTTAGCCCATTCAAACCGGCCGATTCATGGTACCTGATCCCGTTGATAGCTCATGGCCTCACGGATCCCGTAATTGTACGCATCAGTCGCTTATTGATCATCGGCTGTGAGTCGTTACTTCGTCGGTATGAACGCAGCATCCCGCAGCTTTGGAGATAAAAGCGCAACACGGTGGTGCGGTGACTCCTGGTTGGTACTGACTCTCATTCGGACGCTAAAAGATTCGATATAGACGTTATTCGGGGAAATGTCGGACCGTAATGCGCCCGCACGGACTTAACGTACTGATCCCGTTCCCGCTTGACAACCCTCTTGTAGGACCAACACAGAAGTTTCGAAGACCGCTTCAAATGCCACCATACAACGAACCAGTATTATTTCACACATTCCTTTATCATGGCTGATATTCATTGCCGTCGTAATTAAAATTGACGCTTGTTGCGCTGGCATAGCGTTGCTACATGACATTTCTTCGCTGTTTCACTCGTTTCGCCCCACATGTATACACTGTGTCCTCTCCAATATGGACATTCCAGTTCGAGAAACTAGGGGCATGGAACGCCCCAAAGTAAGTCATCACTTGAAGACGCATCGCAAGACGCGGTCTAGCTAGTGGAACGAAGAGTATAGGCTGCTGCGTTGATTGGCGATACAAATGCTGCGACTGAAATGCCTTGATTTATTGTAGCAAACTATACTTGTGATATGAGTAGTCAGACGAAAAGTTTGTAAGTACCCAGATGACTTCCGTTGCATCTTAATGTGAATCGTACAGCCGGTCGGTTCTGCTAGCCGTCTTTGCGATCACGTACTTGTAGAGATGACTGGTCCTGAAATTATCTTCCTCGGCATGTTTTCGTAAACGTCAAGCATCAACTAAGGCCGTCCTCCCAAAAGCGAGCCAAGTGCTAAACTTTCCGGACAGCTAGCTGTTCGTGGGTCTAACCTATCGGTTTGTGGGTTCGGACAAAATAAACGTCTCTTGGCAGGAAAATTAATCTCGACAGCGTGATCCGGACCTGAAGCCCTTGATGATCTTTTTGCACGTAACAAAATGATTGTGTGCGTAGACGTTAAGTATAAAAATTACAAAATGTTGCGATCATTCGGCCCAATTGCTCGTGAGGTACATATTGCCTTTTCCACACGACAGCGGACGATAATGCCGAATGAGATAGTAAAATTCCTACCCCTCAAGACTTCGACGAGCGTGGATCCCAGCAGGACATTAGCACGTATACTAAGTCGAGCTATATACCCACATCAGTCTCCATTCCGGACGTCGGGGGCTTCGACAAACTACGCAAGAGAAGCATGTGTTACCTGAATGCAACAAGGCAGTGGCATTCGGCAAACACTTATTCAGCGCGAAGTTGACATCTAATGATTCCATCCCCATTAAGTACTTTACGTACATTTTGAAGAAGTATTCTAAGGTCCAGCTCACAATTAGTGAGATATGAAGTTTCTGACCTGTATATAAAGCTATGTATGAACGTGTGGCGCTTGTGGACGTTAGATCGCTGAAGCTCCAATCTTTAGAAACTCGACGTAAAGATATCCTGTGTGGTGCACATAACTATACTTTTATAATTTCTTTTACTCTGGACGTACCGACCCGGCGCAGAAAAAATACTCGATAACGCCCAATCCGCTTGTTGGATTGATGTGTAGTAAGCATACTTGTATCTGGTGTTGATTTAGATGAAAAGAATATGTGTCCGTATTTGACAGGAAATCCTACCCTGACGGTAAGATATGAACTGGGGATAGAACCTCGTCTATATGGTTTATCGTTCAGATTATTTCAGGCCACCCAACTGTTCATTAGTGATGCCAGCACCTAGTTATATGGAATTTCGCGCAGTGTAACCAGCGGTCAATTCAGAATTACTTGTACCAATTCATTGGTATAGCCGAAAAAATTCATCGAAACATGCCCGCCGGCTTTCAATCATTCACAGCTTAATAATTTGGACGTTAAACATATGGAGCAGCTCCCACGGAAATATGAAGCACATGCTTAACCAGATTCAATGGTCCGGTGCGAGCCGGTAAGCGTGTAATCACTTTATCGTGAAGCTATCAGCGGTAGAGAGAGGATCTGATTGGGTTTAGCCTATTCTATAACAAAAAAGTAAATGCAGAGGCCGAGTTCCCACGAATCTGGCGGTCGTAGCCTTCGTTCTTGTGCCCATTTGCGGAATCCTCTGTCCCCACGCGCCTTTTTTTGAAGTCGATCGCGTTGTCCAGGTATGGCAAATACTACAACTGAAAAATGATCTTCCTCAAAAGATGAGCTTAGTCTTCGATTTTTTCTCAGAAGTATAGCTTGATGTTGACTAAACAGATTCGTAATCGAGAGTGCAGGAAGAATTATCGTAAGCTGTGCCACTTTGAGCGCCTGGAATAGTTATATACCGCATACAGACTATCGGATACGTCATGAAGCGTCCGAGTGTAGCTGCGTGAAGCATGGCGGAATTAACCAGCTCATCAGACGATGGTCTAAAGTCCGTCTCCTCTCAAGTTACAAATGTTGTACGTGGTGGTGCGCTGCGTACCTTGAGCAGGAGACTCGAACGGGTGCGTCTTCGCGTCATATTGAAGGAGCTATATCGTACGACCACAGTAAATAAACGATAAATGAAGGTGCTGACGATACTGAAGAAAGCGCTAAGTAATTACCGGTGTCTCGACCATTTAGCTGCTAGCTCTTATGTAATCTCGATGAGCTACATCTGATACTTTCCAGGTGTCTCGGCCACGCGCTTGTGACAGGAGAGGGTAATTTAAACATATTTTATACATCTTTCAAGATGTGAAAGAAAGTGGTACGCTGGTCTACATCAATGGTTTATTGCAAAAGATTGGCAGCTGTAAATGCCGTGCCACTCGTCTTCCACCTGTCATCTGTAGCTATGTCCTTATTAAAGAAATCGATGGAAGCTTCAACCTTCATAAACCACCGTAGCTGAGAGTTTTAATCAGTGCTTGACATCTCTGGACATACCTGGAAGGTTTTCGTTAAAATATGGACCCGATATTTGTAAGCAAGATGAACATCAATATTAATGAGCTCCGATTACTAGATTACACGTGTAAATCTAGCCGTAAGTATCTATAACGGATTGTTCGGGTAGTGCAGATCAGAGTCTCGTTCCGACCGTGCGATGTCGGGTAAAAGCAATTACCTGTCCCCGATGCGACAACGTGAAGGATACCGAGGTGAAGTTCTAGGTCAGACATGTCATCCGGGGCCTTCGTCGATCGTGCGCCTATCGGTAGGGCCGTGTCAGACTGATATTTTTACGTGCGTGCATTATGCCAAATTATATCTGCTTATGGCGCTTCATGGCAATTAGGAATATTACTGTCGGGTTAGGCGCTGAACCGTGACTTGAAATACCGTTTTTCAATCTTCATTTCGAAAGAGAGACGATAGAAGCAGAACAGGCCCAGTCCTCTAGTTGCAACCATTGTTGTAGAATATGATACTGGAGATCGAAAGGGAGACCTAGAATAGGTCATGCTCTGAGAACTCGCTGTCGAAGCCTCGTTAAATTCCGGTAGAGATCAATTATTGTACAGAACATGTGTTGGTTCGCGATGGAGACGCGAGGAGATCGAGCATTTTACGCGTCCTTCATTAATGCGTCAAGAGACAGGGCTACACTTCATCCGGTCTTAATTGCGGTCAAATAAGATCGTTACATGTATCACTACAGTAATAGTCCTTCTAAGCTTGTCCTATGCATCATTCTCTCACGCGTAATTCAGCTGCTAATTTATTTCTGCAGAGAAAAGTCCCGACGTTTTGGAAAGTCTTGTGTATTTTTGCGTTCCGACTTTGATCTAATGCACTTTATACGCTACCATACCCGCAGTTAAATTTGCTCAATAATTGACTGAACGCGCAAATCCGGATCATAAGATACGGTACACGTAAATAACATCAACTGATTCGACAATTTTTAAGCTATGTTTTCACACATTAAAGTATCTTAATACGCACGGAAATACGCTTGACGTGTGTAGGGTATATATCATAAGCTGGGTATCGAGTGGCGTAACGCACTGAACAATACCGGTTGTTGGCTGTGGGCGAGCATAGACCGTACCGAGTATTTATCATTATGTTACGTGCATAGTATCAAAACTATAGTTACCAAACTATTTGTCATGGGCACAGAAATTATTGGTATTTTAGAACTAAAGGAAGAGATGAACATGGTCGAGCGTCTTCATGCAGATCGAAGCGATTTGTAGTACAGACCACGAAGCGATCTTTGACAAACTTCTATGCGACAGTGTTAAGTAGTCGAAGGTACGGATATCGCATGACTTGTATGGAAAGCAAAGAACGTCGTTTGCTTTTAATGATATAATGCAATCAAGAGATCGCGTAGCTCGAACGTCCATGTGGATGTTTGAGTCGTGAATATGTCAAATACACGATTGATTGAAGCTGATATGTTAATTAGTTGCAAAGACCTAAATGCGCACAATGTTTTAGACCTCTTATATCTACCTTTTGACCAAGTCTTGACCATATTTACCCTATTTGTGTCGTTTATGTCACTGTCGTATTGTACTCCGGGATCGCATTCATGGACGGGGTCAAAAAGATGATCGATTGCATTTTCTATTCAACAGAGTAGTCGTTTCACTACCTGAAATATCTTTGGTACTAAAGAAGTCGATTTTAATAGTAGACATTGCAGTCATTGATGTCAATCTCGGTCACCTGCTCCTCAGACACTGCGGGAGACAGGTACGAAATATAATGAGGAGGAATCGAATCTAAAGAGCTTCCGAAAGAGCTTGAGCAAATGTCAGCTGACAAAAGAAGATACTTTGAAGGCGACCTGCCGATAGGAGTAAAAAATGATATGGACCTTATATAATTATGCGACCATAATAGATCGAGAAGGCGCCGACCAAGTAATATCGTCGAAAGTCGTATCAATGTCAAGTGAATCTTCGTTCTCCATCGAGAGTTTGATATAATCTTGTGGCGCAGACGCTTGAAAATTAAGTCCTTACGAATCAAAAAGAAGTCATTGACGGAATAACTCATCTTAATTTACGTGCACTTGATTTAGTCGAAGAGATAAATTTATATATTGTACTGGAGATCCCGGAGGTGCCCAAGGTCAAGGTGTCGCATCTTCATCTTTCTGTAGAGTTTACAGAGACTAAGATACGATGCGTAGAGGAGAAGATTGTAACGCCTTCCGACCAATTTAAGAGTTAAAACTTGGGCAGAAGCTTGCAAGGTTGACCCAAACTGATTAGGTTTTGAGGAATTACTCCTGCGAAGTATGTGGTGTCCATGGACAACATCATTAACTGTTGAGGATCTCACGTGGTGAGTGATGAGCAGGTATAAAGCATCACGCCTCCTGACCACAATGTTGAGTTGGTCAAAGAGCGCAACAAGATCCTGTATTTGACTACATAGATAAGCATAATCATTATGCGCGTTCTGCACCTGACTCTTGATATGTGTCAGCTGATACAGTTGTTATAACAGATAGAACATCATGCGCGTTCTGCACCTGACTCTTAATATGTTTCAGCTGATACAGTTGTTGTAACGTATAAACTCCAACGAAGCCCTCAGACCTTCTGTGGTATTATTGTAGGACTAAAACACCTCGGCAATAAATGATTTGCCTGAATTCAAAGAAAAGCGATGTAAGATCAAGCCTTATGATCCGAGAGTAATCCAATCAAATACAAACTGGCGCTTAGAGAAGTAATCGTACGCGATCTTACTTTAACGAGGCAAAATGGTCACTAAAAATGATTGATTCCAATCACGATTCCACCGAATCTTGCGATACTGCTTGTTTCTTTGCGCATATCACATCGAGAGTTGGTCTGTTGGCGACAAAACTAAGCGTCTCTTTCGCTTTGTAATCAACCTCGAATTGATGATAGGAAGTTGTTTCGTGAAAACAATAATCGCAAGTTGCGTACTATATTACTGTCGCTTATCTTGAGCCGATTGATTCTTAGCGCTAACACGCAAGAAATGTCATACGGATGACGTATCACATCGTATTGACGATGATTGTAGCTAGATTAAAGCGCTGCTGATGCATTTGGGTGACTATTCTGAATCTGCAATCGTCCTAACTATAATATGGAGGCTTGCTGCATATGTTTAAAGAAGAGATCGTAATTTGAGGATATTTATATGCTAAAGCTTAATTAAACATGGCGAAAGCACTAGACAAGGTAGGATGGACATCATAAAGCGATGGAAGCATATTAATGGTGATATTTGTTGCCAAAGTAGGTATCTTTGAGCCGGAGAACGAAAGAAAGAGGCATAAACCGTGTCTGATGGTACTGCCGGATGTAAGATGATGAATAAAGATTTGTTTAAAACGACCGTAAGATGACCCGAAGGTACCAAGGGAGTTAGTGTTGAGACATTTTGGATAGATGGCTACATCGGTAAGTTTTATGTAACTTGGGATCTATATTGGCCGTATAGTATAGGGAACGGGTATAGATTAAAGCAGGACTCAAGAATAGTCAGAGGATCTAAGCCTGTAAAATTTGAGCTGCAAAGGCTTCTTGTCAGTTTAATATCTAAGAGTACGCGATTGTTTTTCGGTTGTATTGCCACAGACGATGCTCGAATGATGTCTCGATCTAAGACTGGTTATTGATATACGATGTCAGACTGGTACAGCCGACCTTAGTATAGAAAGAGCGGGATCATTTATTCTGGCTATAGTTTATTATTTTTAAACGTTTAACGAAAAAAAGAGCTGTTGAAGCTTTGTAAATCGATGGAAAAAGAAGAGTTGATGTCATGCCGTTTCAGCGATCCCCACGTTATTAGACTGATGTACCAGAAGAAGCATCCGTAAAAGGTTGTGTTTGATACATGCAGACATGTACCTCTATTCTACTAAGCACTTTCGCAGGCATTATGCAGACTCATATCTTAAGGAAAGACACACTGCAACCACGTTCTATTCTGATAAAGATACAGAGTGTATCACAATATGAAGTTTACGAATGGTTGGATGGATCTGCGAGACTGATGTCAACGATTATGATACCTACAAGTATGAACATGTTCCTTCTTTAAGTGCAAGATATAATCATCGGCCATTTTAAAGTTGGACTGTAAGTATATGGCAATAGGTATATAAATCGTTGAACTAGATTACAGCTCGGCCTCATGCTTTATCTGGAATGTAAAGGGGCGAGGCCGTTATATAAACATTGACATGAATTTAACATTTTGAAATATTTGTTCATTTCGATAATATTGAAATCAACATTACTCGAGAAGATGTGATGTAGACGGAATATTATCTTTGAGGGTAATGTTCTTGGGTGCTCTACTTATTGGTTGATTGAGACGCTACATCAACGAATTTAACCACCAATCACTGCTAGACTCGCGCAATGGGTGGTGAGCAAGAAACCTATCGGATATTGTAGTGTGATATAATTAGATTTAGACAAATTGATTCATTAAAGAAACTTAAATACATTAACTACATTTAAACTTTTTTCCTCAAGCATAGCTTCCCTAGATCTATTTATTTCCTCGTGATTCCTTACGCCATGTGTACGTGACGTCAGGAGTACGCAGCCTTGTGTTCTATCAACACAAAGTCTTACCTATTATCTGGTAAGAGCGTGCTCCGTTTCGTGGAAGATAGTAGGCGTGAATGTAAGTATCAGTTGTGATACTAGAACTTATAAAAAACACCTTTTAAAGGTTTTAGTATTACGGTGAATACCTTCCGTTACACATCCTGAAATACAGCTTCTATACTTCAGGCTCCAAGCTTCGGTGATAGGTGATCAAATTGATGTGATTCAGGTAACTATTGTACGTTCGGCATAACTATTGGTGTTTAATGTAAAATTTGTAAGTTGCATCAATATTTTTGCAAATGTTCACTATATTTGGACATTTGAGCGCGTTGAGTTCTGTCGTTGGATGCCGTTACTATTATCAGAGTACAGACCACGGAACGCTAACATGTTATAAGGAAGCAATCATATAAAATGTCATATATGCCGAAATAGTATCCCTGATTTTAGTATGGGATCGTAATGTGTCTGCTCGTGGTTAGCCAAATTATCTAGCACCGATAAATATTGCCACCATAGTCCGCCATCGAAAGCGTTTTCGGGTCGCCTTTCGAAGGCCAAGAGCCTTCAGCGTGACTTGCTACCAAATCACACATAGACTAATTAAAACGATGGGATACCGACGGATCAAGACCCAACACAGCTGGATAGCAAGAATAAAGTTACGCAAGGGGATAGCCAACCAAGATCAGCGTTCCGATCTGGCTGAACACCGATCTGGCAAGTTCCAGTCTATTCAGGTGTTCATGCGGCAAGCTCTAATATATATCGAGAATCGTAGATATAAATGGCCACACACAGATCGGACGATCTCAGACCAGAATTATCAGACAATATTCGGCTAAGCTCGACACAAGACAAAAAGACATCAGAAAAATTTCGCCCAGCGATCGACAAATCGTAAAGTACTAGCCACAAGCGAGATCATCATCTATAAGTACGTTGCGTAGAGATCGATCCTGCCCACGGGTTTACAAGACAAGCACAAGATCAAGCAATCACCTCGAATCTGGATACCTCATTTGTATGTTGGCATGTATGGGCGCATTGGAAATAAAGCATCTTAAAAAGAAATTACTGGATACCCATTTATTTACACGATTGCGAAGTCGATCTCTTTATGACATAGATTCAGACACTGAGATGTATATTATAATACATAGTAATAAAAACTCTGCATATTACGTACTCGTTCCGTATAATTTGCGATAATTTGCATTTTCGCCGTTATTCATCGGTTATATTGTATTCCCTAACTGATAAATGCCAAACCATTGTTACTATAATTGTCTATCTTAGTGTCGCGGTGACTACAACCTCTTCGACCGCAGCGTAGTGGTGAAGCACTTTTTACTCTTTTTACGTAAGATAAAAACTATGTAAGTATTTTACGGTCATGTCCGAATTTGTAGGCGGAAAATCGATCAATTATGTGGTGGGCGCCGGAACTCATGCTAAGTGCTACAACGTAAAACGGGTTTAGTTCTATAAAAATGAATAAAGTGTAGACGACAGAAAGCGGAAAAAGGTCCCTTGTAGAAAACAATGCTGCAATTATCCTTTATTTTCAAACATAAATGCAACTATGATTTTCAGACCTTATGAAAACAATTTACCTACGCGTTGATATCGAATGAACAACAGCGCTTCTGGCTTCTCAGTGATGGTACATTCAAATGCGACGTGCTACAATACATAATATATGAAGCGCACTGATTTTGGTAACATATCTAGCTTACTTACACAATCGTGTAATGGGATGGGCCCATAACAGAAAGGAATAGGAGCGTGTTGCCAATGTAGTTGTCTGCGTGATGCACGAAGCGAAATGGTGTATTTTACGAAATCAGTTACACATCGAGGCTTGCCTAATCGGAGCAAAAACTATTCCGCACGTAAACAAGACATATGATGTAAAAAAATGCAGGTCAAGCGCGAATGACACTGGGTTCTATCCAGATTCAGAATTGTAGACTCGTTCATCGCGAACTTACCAATCCTTATTTTTTGATCGTGCTGATAATGCATTACCGCAAATTGTTAAATTCGCGGTCGTTGCTTCAATGAATCTTGCAGCGATAGCAATGTCCATTTTTAGGAATAATAAATTGAGTGACAAACGGTGCAGCTCATGTAAAGAGTTAATTGACGTCTCGATAATCCATAAATTGTTAAAAGAATGGTATTGTTAATACTTAAGCACCGGGTTGTAATATGATTGGCTAATATTAGACATGATTTGCTAACGACCAACCATTTATGATATGGTGCGCTTCACCGTTCTTCGGTTGCAGCTCCTACCTCTAGGTGTGATCAATTTTTTATTACTGTTACTGACGCGATATAGTGAATGTATCACAAATCAAGTACAACATTTAGCGCTCGATGATCACGATCCGACGCTGCTTCCAAAATGAAGATATACTGACACTTAGTACATTATATTTAAAAAAATCCAGAAGATATGACGTAGATGGTGACGTAGATGACTTAAATTAAAGCTTCGTCGAATGTGTCTTTCTTCGTTTCGCTGAAATCCTCGTAAATTAAAAAGGTGTCTCTGTACTAATACACAGAGTGCACTGCAGCTACAAGCAACTAAATAGGAGAGACAATGATGCATTAAAAATAGGTGGTTCGTTTTGAATTTTTCGATATTGTGGTATCGTTATACTACCGTCTATAAATGCTTACAAAATGGAAAGCAGTATCATATGTATAAAAAGGCAGATTTAATGAATACAAAATGTGCATGTCAATGAATAAAAAAGCGAGCATCCCATATCAGATTGGAATTGTGTAGAAAATGAATTAAGTCGTGCCAAAGAGAAAGAATTTTACGCAATAATAAACTTATGGACGATTCATGAGGTAACGAAAAACAAAGTGCTCGCTCGATGTTAAATGTCTCCAATACATTATAATGACCCGAAATAAGCTATAGCTAGAATGCCACAATTCATTTTATCCTATCCGTCCAATAAATATTAAAAGTAGAACGGGTTGACCATTATACTGACTGTACAATTTAGATCTGCGCTAACGCCGTGCAAGTCGAGCGTTCCATAAGCTGTATCTAATACATTCACATAGCCTAGAATAAACGCAAACGCAAGTATTAATCTTTGCTAGAAAAATTGGCCCATCCGTCGGGTCAAGCCATTTACTCTTCAGCGCCTTACTTACTCCTTCGCTCTCGTTTGAGTGGCAATCCTTTGAAAATTACTTGCAACACTACTGCGAATATTTTAGAATTCAGACGTGATTCTTCTTGCTATGTCGAGGAAATTATTTTCAAAGAAGCATCGGTAGCGATATTCATAGCTTCTTGCAGATGGATTTGGTCCTATTGATAAGTAGATGTCGATGCTCACCCGATCTACCGGACGAAATACCGTGGAGCCTGGCGCGCTTGTCATATAATTGTCGATAGAAGCAATACAATCTAAAATTACATATAAGATGCGATATATCCAAATGGCTCATCATAAAAATAGCAAGTTCTTGATACACGACATGTGAAGTTGGTACTGTATAGACGATCGATCAAATGAAAATATAAAAATCTTAATGCTTTTAGTATTTGTCAACTGATGCAAAGTATGACGAAAAGCAAGATAATTGTATGCCTTACTTTCTGTAGCTGACACCAGTAATATACGAAAAGTAGCAGGTAAGATGAGATTACAAATTTAGCAGCTAAGCGCACGAGAAAAGGGAAGTTTTTAGTGTCTAACTCGTATATTCATAACAACCTGCTTTATATTGCGTTTAGATTTTGTCAGTTTTATGCTTACAGGGTACTAAATCATCGGTCATCCAAGAAACCAGGGTTTAAGGAGCTATGCACATATCTCTTATGTACTCTATTTTGTGGCTCTTAGCGCTGCTTGCACTAGGCTTGGTGCCTTTATAAGTGGTTGGTACTCGTTTTGCGTACTGGGAACACGGATGGATAATATCATGAGCAATGTTACGAGCTACGAATACGACATCATGGCTAGCAGATGTAATTCATTACGGGCTTAATGCAGCAAAAAGAAAGTAAAAGTGAACGCCAAGTAGTCGGAGCTCTTATGTGAGCCTTAAGGCCTATGCCAAAACGTCTTTGGTTCCTCGATACTGAACCATCAAGCTTTGGCGGCGAGGACTATTAGTTAAAAAGCCTCACAACATCTTCAAAAGAAGATTTGTCTTCGCAGAGCGTATCCGACAACACGGCGCTATCGTGGATGAAAGAGAATATACCACCTATACATACAACGACTCCCAATATAGTTTTTTTGCGAGTCAAATGCCTATCGAATGAGATCATGTGTTATCAGAGGCGCGCTGATCAGATTGACAGATAGGTCTTGGATTAAAAGGCAGCGTATATAGACTCACAGAAGTTTTGCTGCTTCGACCCTCCAGGATGATGGCTGGTTTAGAACCAGAAATAACTATGGACGAATGCAAGTCTTCTTGAACACACGTAGAAACTGAAACTGTCTATGTTTTTGTTTTCAGTCATTGTCGGAAGATCCAAACGTCCGGATGAAGGTATGATATTTATCAAGGGATCGCTGCAGGTCAGAAGAGTGGAAATAAGATTTGAAGACGTGTTCAAGAAATGATATCACAAAAGAGGACAAAATATGATTATTAAATTAATGATGAGGTAATGATGAAACAAAATGAATCAATATTATAACAGTAGCATCAAGCGCGTCCAACGTTCTAGGGCCCACTATTATGAACACGCAATATGCGTAAATAAGGGACAATGTCAAAAATGTGATTATGGTGGAACTAGCAATATATATCAGTATTGCAATTCGTAATTTCGTCTTGTCTACAGAGCTTAAGCAAATCGTTCATATGACTAACTTGAATATTGAAAATTAGAATTTGTAGATTTGATCACACGAAAGCGTTGTGAGAACCAGGAGACGGAAGTCGTTTGTGATTAATGTTATGTGCCGAAGAGCTAAAGGTGTTGAAGATGAGCTGAGTCCACAACACTGATTAGGCATTTCAGTACAATTGTATGAATTTATATTTGTGACGTAAAGGCGCGAATATTTATCAAATTAATGAGGATAGTGGTGTTGTACACATTATTCCTTTAAGGATGCCATTGCCCAAATTATACCTACCTTTTACCGCATGAAAGCAAACATATATAGTGGCCTTGTTCAAAGCAAAGCAAACGCCTATCACAAGCTAATTTCGACCATCAACTGTATATGGTGGGGATCATAAATGCGATAGAATCGTCGCCCAATATAATTTGGAAAAAGTGGATATTGTATGCATATCGGCCCCTATTATAATTTGCTGGTAAACTAAGGCATAGTCCAGATTTATTTTTGCACGCAAGCTAAAGGGATAGTACATTGAGACTAGGGAGAGAATGAGGCCAGCCGCTATCCCCGTGTCTAAATCGAGCAGTATGTGTATCTACTTACAATAACGCCTGAACCATTTCATGCGAAGGGCTCGGGCATATTATAACAAAGGTCATCGGGTAGAAGATGAGCTGATCCAATCAGTCACAGCTATATAGAGAAACCAAATCACTAATAAGTATAAATTTGATGTTTAGTCGCCATTTAGTGTAATATAAAGAACAACTGCGACGCTGTTGACTGAAAAGACGCGGAGGCGCCGGAACATGCCAATGTCTTTAATCAAAGATATTGTGAGATACAGGTGGACTTCAGTGTGCAAGAGTATACGCGATCTGCTGCAATACTATCAGTAACGTGTGGCTAGCCCCGCAACTATATGCAACGTATTGATAAGATCAACCGACCGAAAATCCGGTGTGCAATCGTAAAGTAAAATCGACGACACACAGAATTAAAAATAGTAGCACCGCCCATACCACATGCAACATAAATACTTTGAGTAACAAGTGTCGTGTATGGACGCAGAAAAGTTGTTTAATCGTGTACTTACACTTTTAGATCACCTAACGTCCAACTTCTTCGAGTTCATAGCAAATAACTCAGGCTGGGTATTTTTTTTCTACGTCGTACTATACAAAAGTTTATAGTGGGTCTATGGCAAAAAAAAACCCACGCAAATAGGCTGAAAGCCGACATTTTTGTGAATAAAAATCAAATTTTATCAAAAATGATATTATATGATATTTCTCGGAGATTCGTAGAAACTCCTTTATATCAGGTCTTTGAATTTTATACATTTATTTAGATAGTTTATACTTACTATTTTAAATGTTTATATTATACTTGATACAATGTAAAATCTCACAATCTGCAATGCTTAGCATCGTTAATTTTTTATATAGCATAGCAACAACAAAATAAGGAGTTTGTCATAATCGTTGTCGTATTGCAACGCTGAATGTTTTAAGTCATATATACAAAATTATAAGAATGGATAGAGCAACTATTTTGAATATTAAATGACTTTGTATATATGAATAAATCAGGTATGGCATTCTAGACACTATCGATAGTTATTTTCGTTCTGATACGTCTTGATAATGTATCAGACAATTATGTGGTAACATTTTATGCATTTATAGTTAAATTTAAGGCGGGTCGACTAGTGAGACGGAGACATCGAGCATTAATGGCCAAAATAATGGTAAGCATCCGTTTCATCAATCACATTTATATCTATTAGCGAATCTTCTCAATGCAGTATCATTCGATTTTACTAAGTAACTTCACGAGATCTACATTAAATGCTTAAGTATTCAATCGAATAATCGACAAGCGTTGTGGGGGTCCACTTCGATAGTTATCGTCTCGTCGAGTCAACGTCATTATGATCGTAGGCTCGCGCAAAATCGGTATAAAGTAAGAGTACCAATTTCTATCGAGACCACGCTAATGTATTGATCGAGCACTATGTTCATTTGATGAATGCTTATCACTGCTGTGTACATCTCATTAGGTCCTTTTTCGTGCACCACCCATGTCTTCACGAGGCTCGAGTGTAATTAACTGAAGTGAGAAGGACAGAGATCCAACTATTCTAGTTTATGATTTCTTGAAAATTGCATGTCGAAAAAAGGTATGACATAGAGCTCATATGACACTTTTACTTTACATTCACCAAAATAGATGTAATTTGCTACGCTATCTTTGTTTATATCGTTAGCTAAAAGTTAATTCGAGGTGATCATGTTTTGTTAACGTAATAACTCTCATTGCATTTTTGTCGTATAACGTAATGTCACCTTGGCTTCGACTCCCACCAAAATATCTCGATTGTACTTTTATTCGAAGAAACACTCAAACAACTTGAATATAACATTGGGTGCTATTATAGCACTTCACTTCAAATAAATCTCTAAACATTTAATATCAAATAATATTGACTTGCGGTGTCGTACGTAATGAAACACATGAAAACGAAGAAACCGCTTTAATCGTACCAAATGTGCATTATCGAACCCAAAAACTAACAGATGAAAACGAAACATATGCTTGGCATAGAGAGAAAAAACATATTTAAGTAGCGGGCACGTATACCAAAATGTTCGATGACTGCAAGCGCAGCGTATTTTTTATGAGCCATGAAATAGTGCAAATTAGTACATAATGCAATCATCTTTTAATTTTTAAAAAACACACTTCATTCATATCGCCTGGATTTCCGGTAGAGACTCGGGTATTATAAGATACGTATACGCTCCAGAAAGCTGGAGCACGAATGATACCCAACGCTAGAATAACTTCTTCAGTAGCCACGGACTAAAAGCTGGCGATTTATCATATATATACACAAATATAATCTACATTTAAAATTCAGATCGTTTTGGACACGAGGCTTTTACACGTTTCTTATGTGAATAAAAGAGACGCTTAAATTATTTGATTAAGTAGAAATCGAAAATTCCCCATTTAATCACGAAAATAAGGAATACCCCACGTCCTAGTACACTCACGTTATTGTTCGAGCGTTCTTGATCAGATGTAGATGGCTTTCCACCGGGATTGTTAAATGAAAAGTGAGTTGTATTCTGTGAGGCTTTGCGATTCGAAACCAATGGCTGTCAGAAGCCAATGGCTCTCAGCCAGTGATGCTACCTGTCCTTTCTCCTACTTGACTTTTAGTCCTACTATCGAGTAATTACTTCTTGTCAGATATCTGTCGTAAAAACTCCGCTTATCCAGAACGGTATAATCTGTATCTTTCATAGACCTGCCCAAACCGAGGCTCGAACCCGCAATATCCATCTTGGTAACTTCCATGGTAGACGCCTGAGCCATATCACCTACTTCGTGATGACAAGAATCCTAAACATTATAAACCTACTACAACTCCAAATATACAATATATATTTGGAGTTGTGGCATACATATAACACGCGTCCTTAATCATTATCGTATTTCCATTTCTCAACCGCGACCAATACCTGCTCTGTATAAAACGCCGCGAAAAGGGTAGTTCCGCGGGCGTGCTGCGCTTAAAACCACCACTTGCAGGCGCAGACGCGAGTTATGAAGACGAAAACGCGTCTTCATATCATTGGTCTCAACCGTAGATACAGTCAATCAGTGCTACTGTTCTCGATATTAATGCTATTGCTTTTGTTGTTGTTCTTTTATTTGCTGTTGCTGTTGCTGAAGCTGCTACTGCTGTTTCTTCTGCTACTGCTGCTGCTGTTGTAGGTGCTGCGGTTGCTGTTGTTGTTGCTCTGTTGATACTGCTTTTGCTGTTTACGCTGCTGTTGTTGATATAGATGCCGTGGTTGCTGTTGTTGCTCTGTTAATACTGCTACTGCTGCTTTTTGTTGTGCGATGCAGTCGTTGCTGTGAATGGGGTCGCGTGCACGAACGCCCGCACCACGCGCGTGCTGATGCTCACTGACAAACAGTGTACGTGTGCGTGTGTGTATAGATAGAAAAAGATGCGTGTGGTGCTGATCTACCGGGCTGCGTTTCAGACTAATGACACGGTTTAATATACAGATGAATATTCAGCAAATTGAACTGTGAATTGCCAGTATCTATTGTGAGGGGTTGTAGTAGGTTGAATCGTGCTTATACAATTTGCGTTGGGACACATCATAACCAGATCCAGAACTTCTATTGATGTGTTGAGCTTAAGTTTATTGAAGTGTAGATGCATCATGTTTGGCTAATGTAACACATTGGGACATTTTTTTCAAATAGCTGGGATATTTTTATTTTATTTTCCAATTATCTGGGGCATTTTTTTCATTTAGTGAATAAATGGCATTTTTATTTTCCCTTTAATAAATGGTAGAGAGAAAAAAGAAATGGGTACTATGAGTACTCTCGTACGGGAAGATGACTGTGAATTTAAGGTGCTCAGCGCTATGCAGACCGGGCTTTCGTAAATATATGTATAACCTCAAAACAACCAAGTTTTCAACTGACATGTACCGTAAAGCCAGAATAGCTTATCAGAATCATCTACAATTTATTATAATCCTCGCAAGACGTATTACTTGCAGCGTTTCTTGTTCTTCCATTGATATCGTTAACAAAGTGAGCCGGCGCATTCGCATTTGAAAGTTTTTCCGCCAGAACGTTACAATTGACTAGGTTAGTATTACGATTCGACGTGTTTAGCGTCCAAAGTGTTTCAAAAATAATTCTATAATCATCACATCTTTAACGCTACATAGGCTCGGGATTGTGTTCTAGTAAATGCTGTTGACAGAACAAAAAAATAAAGGAAGTCTCTACGCACGGGTTATACTATTTAATCGGCGGGAAGAATGGCAATGGAAGGATTGTCGACACACGTAGAAGATGTATGTGGCGCAACTAAAATCAGGATGTTTGTGATTAAGCCTATATTACATCAAACGGCGTTGTGCGAGTGCGATGACATTCGTAGTGCCAGCCTCACAGCCATGTCCCATAAAGGAACCTGTCGAGCACCAGAAGCTTAATGTTAGAAAATTGGTCCTCTTTTAATGGTAAATTTGCAGCATTTACGTGGTGTAACACTCAGCAAAAAGAAATGGTTACCCAAAATCACTTGTATTGACGTAATGCATATATCGCGTCCTTATTTTGGATTTGGTTATGGCCACAAGACCGCTAGAACATGATTTTTACATAAAATAAAGAAGTATCACATGGAGAAGCGGGCGAATTTTAGAGACCAGCCTAAAATTATTCTGAAAATCGAGCACATGTGAAGCATTCAAATACGACATTGGTCTGACTCTTTTACGAATCAGGTCGACAAGAAAGTCACCATATTGGCATCTGAGGCGGATACACCAGGATTAGGCCTCCCTCAACAGTACCGGGTGCGTGGCGCAAAAATTAACTTTGAAGGGAATTAGGTAAGAAAAATATAACAGAAGGTCTGAGATATGTAATCATCAACTTCGTATACATTACACGTACAAACTGTATACTGTCACAAAGGGTCACCTCTTTCTATCTTGCGGATGCATGACAGGCAGGCAATTATAAGTTTTGCAGTGCTATCGAGTCATTGATATGGCCATTCGTAACAGTTTACAGAAAACAGAATACTCTAGGTTTTGAAGGAGAGTCAAACGGACATCCTGATGTAATATCGCGACTACTGAGTTTTCCAATGCGCTTCCGCTACGTAAAATATTGCAAGTAAAACACGCTCTCATCATAAATGATGAGCGGATCCTATGCAGAAGGTATTTATAGCAACTGACGTAATAGATAGATGTTTTTACTAATCCACACACATTTACTCTTTATAAATACAACTTTGACTAACAACGAGAACCGGAGTGAGTTAATGAGAATTGACTCAACGCATCATCAGCTAACCCCAGCTCACTATTTTGCCGAGGTAGACGTGCATGCGATGAAAGAGGTAAGTGGTCGTTCAGCCTGCGAGAGAAGACAAATTCGGTCTAGGGCCCGTTCAGGGCTTGTGAGAGCACAAAATGTATTTCCAATGAAACCTGTAGGAAGGTGTGTCGTCTAGAGGAACCCCTCGTGAAAATTTTCGAAGCAGCAAATTCATTTATAACTATCAGCTACGCTTACAATACTAGTTGAGCTGCATGGTTGATGATGCATCCACTACAACTTGCGAAGGATCACTAAATGGTTCTAGCAAATCCATAGGCGCCATCATAGCACACGAGCTTGTAATGAGGAGAGGACCCATCGACTAGCCGCTGTAAAATGGAGTGTCGAATACAATACACGAATTTCAACGCCTGACCATCCGTCACATAATTGCACACACTGATATATAGACTAGATAGATGCTGCAATTAGTAAAGCAGCTTGAAATGACGACCTCATCAAAGGTTTATATGCCATCGGAATATGATGGGTAAAACATATCAAGGCTCCGCAAACTCAAACAGGGTGTCTTTCCACGTTCAAGGGTACGGAGGCATGACAAGTGTAAGAGTCGACTACGGTACGTGAATGATCCGATTCATTTAGCTGCTTGGATATTCCAATATTATGAGGGTGAGGTGATATAAGGTGTAAATTAGGGAGTTTATCTGAGTAACACCTGGTCAACACAGTAAAAATCTATCAGGTGAAGCTGTTACCTTTGAAGTCGGTCGTGCAAATATGCACATAAGAACGTCATAAATAGCATGGCGATGCTATAAACGAATTCGACACCAAGTAACTAATGTTGAGGGGATGAAAAGCATAATGACGACGTTGATGTATGGCACGAGCAAGGCCGGTACCTATTATGCATGGCGCGGCGACCAATAAGCCCAAAGTAGAGTGTCCTATATAAGCGCGCATTCGGGCAGCGGTGTTGATGATCGTCTTTACAGGTAACAAAAAGATTGACCTGTGAAATCTTATGAGTATGTAGACGTTTGATATAGGCTCAGTGTCTAGCATAGCCAATGGAGATTAGCGGAGAAAGAAGCGACCGAGATGGTCGACAAGGAGTCTAGAAGACAATCAGGCGGAAAACGACGCGACCAAAGCGGGCGCAGAAGCATCTCCAAGGCAAGAAGGAATGCGCGGAGCTGTGTACAGGATATCATATCGATTAGTCAGACCAATGTTGAATCCCCATGATAATCAAAACAATAGTGATGACTAGTCGGCGCCGAGTCAAATTGCGCTAGCCATAGGTACTAGAGCTGCCTCTTTTTTGAACAGTGCCTTGCAAACAGCGGGTCAAATGTTCACCTTGTGAAAAGTGCGAGAATAGTGAGGTATGTGGCGATTTATATACAATTATGTCACGCTTACGCCAAATAATACTGGAACAAATTGATGGGATCAAACAAGATAGTGGTAGCGGTCGATCGAAAAAATTACAGCTTACAAATTTGAGGTGTAATTCATTGGAGCCTTCGTGGCTTATACCAGCTTATTTGTTACATTGAAAAATTGCGGTGTATCTACCAAGCAGAAAAAGGAAACTACAGATATGTGGTCCACCAAGCCGGTCGAATGAGGAGTTGTCATACCACAACAAGTTCTAACTATCGATGTCATGTTAGATAAATAAAAGAAGATTATTTTAGTGGTCAACATATGATGATGTATGCCCAAGATGGATTATGGGCGTAGCAGCTAATAAAAAACAGGTATAGTTGCGACAGCTACTTTACACCTTGCTTAAACACAGTCGGAATCCTGGCCAACTCAGCGACTTTAAAATCCGGATGACGAATAAGCTCGGATAAGCTGCCTGGCTTATGCATAGAGCAATACGGCTGGATGTATCTATCGAAAAATGTACAAAACCATCTGATACATGACCGGGTCGGCGTTATTGGTGGCAACAGCATGAAACAAGTGACCCTGAAGGAATGTCATCGAACCGTAACCTTATCATCTACATGAACTATTCGACGGACTACGCACACACTTTTAAGCCATGAGAAAGACTTAGACGAAGAAAGTTTCTAAATGATTTAGCCTATAATTATAGAAGCGGTTTAATGGCTGCGTCCACAGATGCACACCGACAGTGAAAAATTATGTCGATGTTGACCTGTTCTACTAAGTAGCAAAACATGAGACACTAAGTCGGTATGTCTGAAAATCGAGACATGAATGGAAAGACTCTTGGACAAATGTGACAGTACTGGATGTGAAAAGGTTTCTGACGTTTGTAAGCTATATGTCTTTTATTGTTTATCGTGACGCCATTAAGGCGAATAATTTGTCGCATAAAATAGCTCATGCGCCGACATCTTGATGCGTATGGTTTCGGTAATGAGGATAATAATACTATATGTGTCGAGTACATCTACTTTTGGGTACCCGTGTTTGTGTTTAGTGGCCTCGAAAATAAAGAATAGAAGCCGCGATCTTAATATAAAAT
Source organism: Hyaloperonospora brassicae (assembly GCA_947650285.1). Lineage (NCBI taxonomy): Eukaryota > Oomycota > Peronosporomycetes > Peronosporales > Peronosporaceae > Hyaloperonospora > Hyaloperonospora brassicae. Next base: position 174,293 of record CANTFL010000006.1, read on the forward strand.
GATCATTGGCAAAAGAAATGAGAATACGCAGTCGAAAATGAAATCGATCGAAAGATAGGATCTTCATCAAAAAGCAATTGAATGATACCTTAAGACTCGAAGCAGCACAAAGACGAGCAGCATTTCTCGTATCTTGGACAAGAACGACCATGCTGCAACACTTTGTGATTATACTTATTTAAGCTGTGAAACGGAGGAAAGCAGTCGATAACCTACCCATACTCGAAAAAACCCCCAAAGAAAGCGGCTGAAAATAGAGATACTTGTCTTTATAAAGACTAAGTTGGCCAAGCCAGTAACGCCATTTTCTCAGCCTAAACGTCTCTCTGTCAGCGTGGAATTCATTGGACGTAAGCAAAAGACTAGTACTCTATAAAACACCGAACAATGATATGTTCGTTTTGACGGTGATTATGGCGCTAGCATAAATGCAAATCTCATACATGCGTTCCAATCACGTAGCAGAAATTCTTTTGAACGTGACTTTGATATAAAATTTATATATATGAAAAAATATACGGAGATGGAGTGCCCGCGTGTCGGCAGTAATAGGAAGTAATGCGCACAAATGGGATGCATTGTAACACTAACATAATTCAAGGTTAATTTGAGAAGCGCGTAGCCAAGTTTAATTGCACAAGTCCATGTGCTGGATTATTGTGCAATCTGACAAAAAGATTCGGCAAGTCTTCTAGGACGCGGAGGAGCGTCTCATGTGTCGATTACAAAACGCATTCTCCGATAACTGACTCGGTCTACAACGAGCGTCCACGCTTATGCACGAAGCCCAAGGAGGGGTTGTAAAGCTTTTCTATTATATCAGACCCACCAATAGCGACTCGCGTTTCCTGGAGAATAACCAAATCAATGGTTCCACTAAATTTGCTCTGCCGGAAGTGACTAAACCAAGATGCGCCGTGTTCGGGATGCTTGGGAAATCCTGCAACATTTTACGAATAAATGCCGATGCCGTTGTTGCGCGACTGACGGAACGCCTTCAACAGAAGTCTACGACGACGTTGAGGCATTCCCCGAGGTGGCGCACCCACTAGCCTATTCGAGATGCCCTCAGTACTGCGTTTCCAGTAGTTGACCATCGCAAGCGATAACGTCAAGTGCCGGTTCCTAGTTGGCAGGTTTGAAGAGAATGTTGACGACCGCCGCGCGCACCTCTTTAAAGTGGTGGTTACCGCAGCCTTGGTTTGCGGAATTACCACGTTCATCTCAATCTCAAGGGGTGCGAGCTTTAGTAGCAAAAACAAAGAACATTGAGGGCTTCTATATAATCCAAGTCACTATTAATTTCGACGACAGTTGCGCATTACAACTTAGGCTGCAGTTTGCTGTATCGTCTCCATCGTTAAATTTTGTCCGTCTTTCTCCATCGTATTTGAATGGTTTGCTTAGCTGCCGTGTCAGCCCAACCCGCGCAAAGATCGCGAAGTTTAAATTCTTCGTGTGTGGTGTGCTGCTGGATGAAATCCAGTTAAGATTCACTGTTGATGGCATGTCCATATGAGCGCAGGGTTTCACCCCGCATCGAGTCAATGTAAGAAACTCGATAGGGTAGACCAGAGACGAGTCTCGCCAAGTCCAAGGCGCATGCGTGTATCCACGCCACTTCTCCCTTTGGTCCACTGGCATTGTAACGGGGCAACCCTTGCGTGAACTTAACGCAAGGGTTTCGGTGCCCCGACAGACGTACACAAGGCAAGCGAGGAAGCGTAGATAAGGTAAAAGCAGAACTGTTTTAATAATAACAAATTAAGTCTTATATCCACTGTCTCTTTGTTTGACTTAACTTAATTATGCTAATGTAACTGAGTGTATGGTGACGTCTCGTCACCACTCATTGCGCGCGTCTTGCAGCGATTGGTGGGTTGATATCATCAAGATATCAACCAATGAACAGACTCTTTGGTCGACCCTTCAATATCACCACTTTGGTGATATTGTACAAAGAATATTCAACTTAATATTCTTTATTGTCATTGTTTCTTTAATGTCATTTTCCATGTAACGGGCTGCCCCGTTACATCACCCCCCTTAACTGATAGTCACCGTGTGACTATCGAAATACGGCGGCGACCCGTTGGCCACCATTGGGACTGGGAGCACTTGTTGGGTCAGTTCCGTTCGCAACTCGACCTGACTTCGCATAGTTAACATGTCTATGCGGGGTGACTCATGGCACACAGAGTCTGTGCCTGTGCCAGCTTCTGCGGCAGACGATTCGTCGTCTGCTGCTCGTTCTTCGCCTGCAACCACAGGTGCTGCAGGTGCACGCGGCACAATACCGCGTGCGCATGATGACCCCGACATCAAGGTCATCTACTCTGGCGAGTCAGACGTGTCTGACTCGGGCAATGCTGCAGAGGCGTCTCGCTCACCGGCGACGCCTCAGTATACACCAAGGTCACTGCCGAACGAACGGACACGTGAGTTGCAACACAGTCTGTTCGGCAGTGATGCTGAATTTGGTGATGAGTATGTTTTCTCATCACCGCAATCAGCTCGTGCTCATTCGCACGAGCGACTTGACGATGGTGCAACCCATCGTCATACTGACAACCGTGGTACCAACAAAGGTACCACCGTGAAGCGTGATGAGCTGAAGCCGTGGCGTTTGCCCGAACGGCTCATCAATGGCTTGTCTTACGAGACAAGCCAACACCATCGAATACCCTTATTCGATGCGACTGAGCTTCACGGCTTGGATCCCAGCGCGAGCAACTTTCGCGCTGAAGAAGACTTTTATATCGATGTCTTCCTTAGACATCGATGGTATAACGGCAACCAAAAGCGTGACAAATCCTCGCTTTTGGCTGCGTCGAACGCGTTCGTCCAAAACATAAAGAATTTTGGACGAGAAGGGTGGCTTAAGAAACTTGAGGCGGCACGCCTCAAGTTCGATAAGCGAACGCTAACCGGTGCAAGGTACCGGTTTCACTGTGTGTCGAGTGAGGCAGAAATTCCTTGCCTCACATGGGGAGACCCTTGTGCGAGTTGTGTTGACAACTCGCAGCGTGCACATAGGGACGTTTTTTTCCTAAGTTCGCCCTGGGGAAGGGAACACATTTCGGCTGAGATGCGTGACGCGATTGCAAACTTGCAATCTGTCTACAAGCGCCTAGGGAGCGTGTTTACTGATGAGCCACAAGGCCAATCGGATGGGTCTCGTCATACTGGCGGACGAGACCTTCAACGTCCATCAACAGCTGAGAGTGGGGCTCCCAGCTGTTCCAAGAGTGTGGATACCCCCGCCACTGGACGAGGTAGCTCGTCCTTGATCCTGAATCGTCACGGTGATTCAAGATACGCTCCACTAGAGAGCGTTGACCACCGTGAGCATCCACCAAAGGATGTGGTGGAGGAGGAAAGACCTCCTCCAGAACCCCAGGCTCACCATCTCGACCCTTACGAGATGGATCGCGCAATCGATGAATTGCGCGATGAATTGAAGCACGAGCACGACCGGCGCTACGCTTTGACTGATACCATGCGGAAGAACCGCAAGGATCACGAGGCTGACGGGCGAGGGATCGCGCCGATTATACCACAGCGCAGCTTCAGGTCGAGCAGGATGTCCGCTTCCTTTCCGGTGAGCTGGCAACAGCTCGCGGGGAGGTATCCCGGTTAAGCTCCGAGGTATCTTATCTGCGCGGCCAGACGGATCGTCTGGAGCGCAAACGCAAGAACTTGATGGATGTTTTTGAATGTGGGGACTATCTTCATCGGAAGAAGAAGGCTTGTACTGACAGTACGGCCTGAGCCTTCTCACGTAAAACGTAGGATGCGTGCGTGTCTTACGTGGCAATTCGATCGTGTATGCATTGCCCTTGCGATGCAACACTTGAAATGGCCCAATGTACTTCGGCAGTAGTAAACTACTGCCGACAAAAGTGACTGCATGTCCAGGTAAGTTTACCGTAGACAGTAGTACTAGGTCATCAACCTTAAATGAAAGAACATTTGCTCTTCCATTCTTGTCTGCGTTCCGTTCCTGGTGGTCCACAGCGTTTGCGATGGAGTCCTGAACGAAACGGACTACCGCCTCTCGAGTCAGCAGGAAGTTCTCTGCTTACTCTTTGTTTTGGCTTTCAGTGCGCTTCGTGCGCACTGCTAAGAGATTGTTCTCTTCTTCAGCGAGGTTGTCTTCTTCCTCGCTGGAATAATCGTTGGCGATGCTGAATATACCAGCATCATCATCCGAGTCAGTAATAGCGTCGTCGCTATTATTGAGGTGATATTCTTCATCGATGTCGACCTGATCGACATCGGCATCATACGTGACGACGTTAGCGTCGACACGTGATGAGCAAGAGCCAAAACGGTTTTTGCTCGAGCGAGTCCCTCCCCCCTTATCCAAGAATCACACTCTAGAAGGGCGGGCACACGTGGATGGCGTAAGCCATTCACGTAAAACGGTGTGTGCTGTGTTGAAGCATGCACCGAATTATTGATGGCGAATTCCACCAAGGGCAGGAACTCGCTCCAACTTGGAAACGAGTGGACATATTCTCGAAGGATCTCTTCGAGGACACGGTTCGCACGTTCCGTCTGACCATCTGTTTCAAGATGGTTAGAAGTAGACATCTTCAATCGTGTTCCGAGAAAACGGAACACGGTTTGCCAAAATGCCGCCGTGAACCGAGGGTCACGGTCGAATACGAGTTCACGGGGTAACCCGTGAAGTCTTAATAACGTGTCGAGAAAGACACGAGCACAACCTTGAGCCTTGATCGACTCGGGTACAGCAGCAAGATGGACCATCTTGCTGAACCGGTCAACAAACACAAGAATACCATTATTCTTGTGAGCGTCTTCGGGAAAACCGAAGACAAAGTCCGTTGAAACGGACTGCCAGCACTCTGTCGGAACGGGCAGAGGCTGCAATGGCGCACGGTATGAAGGACTAGGATTCACCCGTTGGCAAACCTCGCAAGCACATATGTACTTTCGTACAAACTGATACTGGCGGAGCCAGTAAAAGTCAAGACTTACAGTGAGGTAAGTCTTTTCTCTACCACGATGGCCGCCTGTTGGGGCATCGTGACACTCATACATGATGCGTAAACGCAAATCATGATGAGCGGGTACGACGACACGAGGCGTGTCGTCGGCAACAGCTGTATAGTACAGCAATCCGTTGCGTGTACTATACCAATCCGAGGAGGATCGGTACAAAGCCGGTAAATCCCTCATAGGTTTACTGGATGGATTTACTGGATAGATTCACCAGATGATCCATCAATCGCAGAAGATCCTTATCTTCTG